>PVIC010013290.1:0-38278 GCA_004025085.1 Thryonomys swinderianus
TCTAAAAAAAAAAAAAAAAAAAAAAAATTAAAAATTCCTGCATCTTCATCCACTTATCTGTTGATGGGCACTTGGGCTATTTCCAAGATTTAGCTATTAAAAACCATGTCACAATAAACATGGGTAGTCCCTCTGCCTCAGCCTCCCAGAATACTGGATTATAGGTATACACTGCCAACCCGGCTCCCATCCCTACCTTAATTTTTTTGAGGCAGGGTGTCACAAAGTTGGCCTTGAACTACCAACCCTCCTGCCTCAGTCTCCCAGGTAGCCCCATCCCTAGTGCACTTTGTTCTTCCTGCTACCGTAGTACTGATCATGCAGTATTAGGGCTCCATAGGCACGTTATGCTCCCCTTCTGGACTGCTAACTCTCCAAGGATAAGACCATGTCCTACTAATTTTATGTGCCAGGTTGCTGGCACAGACCATGCTTCAGAACAGGTGTTCAACAAATGTCTTTAGGGGAAACAAGATTCTTAAGACAGGAAGGCAACAGGAATGCTAAGGTTTGTAACAGCAGGGCCAGTGTCCTTCCTTAGATCTTTAGGGGCCTTCCCTTGTCTCTGCCTTTCTGTAGGGCAAGTCTAGCTGCCTTCGTTATATTAGAAGGCCAGAGACAATAACTTTGGGATATAAGAGGCAATTAAGTAGAAAAAGAACATGGCTTTTTCTTTTCTTTTCTTTTTTTTTGAGACAGGGTCTCGCTTTGCAGTTCAGGCTGGCCCTGAGCTCACTATGTAGTCCAGGCAAATCTTGAATTTAACAGTCCTCCTACCTCTGCCTACCGCATGCTAGGATTATAGGCATGAGTCACCACACCTGGCATTGTGATTAGGGCCAGGGATTTAGCTCAGTGGTTTTGGTATCTGCCTGGCAAGCGCAAGGTCCCGAGTTCAATCCCCCGGTAACCACACACCAAAGTGCTGGGCATGGTGACTCATGCCTATAATCCCAGCACTCAGGAGACAGAGGCAGGAGGATGGGTGAATTTGAGGCTTGCCTGGGCTACATAGTGAGCTCAGGGCCAGCCTGAACTGCAAAGAGAGACCCTGTCTAAAAAAAAAAAAAATCTAAAAAAAGAGGAATCAAGAAGTACCATACACCACTGGTTAAACTAGAGTTAATACATTTTTTTTTAAAAAACAGCAAAGAATTTGGGAGTAAGATAAATGCCTTAGGCATATATATCTGGATCCATATTAGATGAAAACTGCAATATATATCCTAAACATTCTCATTGTCCTGGGCATTAGAAAAATTAAATTTATTGCATTTTGCACGAACTGGAGGAAAATTGCATTCACATTTTCACACATGCATGCGTGCACACACTTGCTCTCCTCTGGCATTCAGATGTCACAAAGCTAGAACTATGTTGAGCTCCTGGGAAGGACTGCAGCAAAGGTGATTCCTGTCTTTGTCCGCATCCACATGAGACCTGGTTTCGGAGCCTTGACACTTGCTGTCCAGGTACAAATGAGAACCCATGAGTGAGCATAATGCACGTGCCCACAGGTTCTGCATGTGATTATCGGCACAAAGCCCTAAAAATCTATTTCTGGCATTCAAGTACAATGGCTGTGCGGAGGCTCCACACTGCCCAAGTGCCATTTGAGAACAGGCAGCACCTGCCCTCTGAATGTGCAGCAAGTGCAGCCAACAAGGGTAAATTTAGCACTTGGAGATTGTAAAAATAAATCCACTGGAGAACAAAGTTCACTCTTGGCAAAATACAGAATGGTAACTGTTTTTTAATCAGAGTTAGTTATTGTCTTTTTTAATCTGTTGTTTGTTTCCTTTCTCTGCTTTTTCTTAGAATGCTTAATCTGGGTGGATTTTTATGAGTAATCCTTCACTGTGAACACTCATTGCCTTGTGTCCCTCTCATGGCTGCCTCTGTGTAACAAAGCCAATGGGGTGCAGGGGGCCACTGGGCCAGGCAGGACAGAGGCAGCAGCATAACTGCTTTGTGGCCTCGTGGGCCCAACCCCTTGTCCTGCCTGGCTGAGGAGCACTGCTTTCCAGGGCCTTGAGCAGGGTCGCAAAGTAGGGAGAAGCTTAGGCTTCCACATGCAGGTAGAACGTGATTCCTTTTGGAAGTTCTAGGAGATGGTGTAAGTGTGACTTAACATGGCACAGATCGAGTGCCTGATTCATGGTGCTGACAGGGCTTTGTGTGGCCTTGTGCTCCACACAGAAGACAGCATTGTCTCGGGCTGGATCATGACAGGCGCTGGCATTTGTTGGGCCTTCCAGCTGTTTGACTCCAGTTTGGGCTTCTGTGTAACATGTTCTTGGGAGCAGTGCCCGACTTAGTTTTCTTGCCAGTTTGCCAGAGTCTGCTTACCTTTAAGGGCTGATGCTCTGTCCATCTGTTGTGCTGGTGTTCAGGACAAAGGGAGCATTTTGTGCAGAATAAAAAGCATTCTCTCGATCCTGTCCGTCCCACAAGATTTTTCCCCAGCTACTTAGAAGTTACTGAATATTCACAGAACTTGTCAGAAGTAACATACTCTTCCAGATGACTCTGGTCATTGAAGGTTGAAAAGATTCACTGGCAGCTTGGAGAGAAGTTGCTATAAGTCTGGTAGTGGGGGTGTGGGACATGGCTCACTGACCTTGGGCAAGGTCAGGGGTTTCCAACCTGGTTTCAGTAACTATGAAAAACAACGTAATGTTTCAAGAAAAGCTTTCATACCTGTGTAGATGTCAGCTTTTTTTGTTTGGTTTGGTTTTTTTGAGACAGGGTGTTGGACTGTATTTCAGGCTGTCCTTCAGCTAACTGTGTACCCAGGCTGGCCTTGAACTCAGAGTGATTCACCTGCCTCTCTCCTAAGTGCTGGGATCACAAATGTAAGCCACCATGCCTGGCTCATCAGGTTTTTTGTTTTGTTTTGTTTTGAGACAGGTTCTCCCTTTGTAGTTCAGGCTGACCCTGAGCTCACTATGGAGCCCAGGCAAGCCTCAAACTCAGCAGTCCTCCTGCCTCTGCTTTCTGAGTGATGGGATTACAGGAGTGAGTCACCCTGCCTGGCACTGGGATTTGTGGTACTGATTGCTAGTGGGTGTGAGTCACCACACCTGGTATTGTTAGGGACCTTGTGCTTTTTAGGCAGGCACCTGAACCACTGAGCTAAATCTCTGGCCCCATCAGGTTTTTTTTTTGGTTTTTTGGTTTTTTTTTGAGACAGGGTCTCACTTTGTAGTTTAGGCTGGCTCTGAGCTCACTATGTAGTCCAGGCAAGCCTCAAACTCAGCAATCCTCCTGTCTCTGCCTCCCGAGTGCTGGGATTACAGGCATGAGCCACTACACCCAGCACTGTGGTATGCGGTATGCGGTATTGATTGCTGGTGGACGTGAGTCTCCATGCCCAGCATTGTATGTGGTTACTGGGGATTGAACTCAGGACCTTGCGCTTGCGAGGCAGGCACCGGAACCACTGAGCTAACCCTCCAGCCCCCCATCAGGTTTTATAGTAGTCTTCAGTGTAGAAAATATTAATATTAAGAATCATGAAAAAAAAAGATTTAAGAATCATGGCCTGGGGCTGGAGATTAGCTCAGTGGTTCCAGCGCCTGCCTCGCAAGTGCAAGGTCCTGAGTTCAATCCCCAGTAACCACATACAGTGCTGGGCATGGTGACTCATGCCCACCAGCAATCAATACCACATAGCACAGTGCCAGGGTGTGGTGTAATCCCAGCACTCAGGAGGCAGAGACAGGAGGATTGCTGAGTTCAAGGCTTGCCTGGGCTACATCGTGAGCTGAGGGCTAGCCTGAACTACAAAGCGAGACCCTGTCTCAAAAAAAAAAAAAAAAGTAAGAGTCATAGGCCTTTAATGTTTTCAGGACCAAGACTTTACGGAATGAGGTATCTAGAAAAGGTCAGTAAACAAAAGAATCTGAGGAATTTGAATGCAAAGCAAGTCCACATAGTCTGTTCTATATAGAGTGAGCCTTCAATTTACAACCTGCCTGACATATGCACAACTTAGGTTAATTAGGTTACTGCAAGATTCATCTTCCTCTTGTTATCTATATGTGCACCCAGGTAAATATCCAAATCTCAGCTGTATTGACTTAGTTACAATCAGCCCTAGGAACCAATTAAGTTTGTAAGTCAAAGGTCCACTGTGGTAGTGGAGCTAGGGCTCTAAAGGACCAAGGGCATACACTGATTTCACAGAAACCTGAGTAGGTTCTCCATGAGCCAAAAAGCCCGAGAAATGGAGCACTGAGATGTGGGTGGGATGCAGGAGTAGGGAATTTTCACTCAAGCACAGTCATGACCATCCACAAAGCCCATCACCTGCAAGGTAACTACTTAGGCTAGCTTGGGCTCGCAGCCACCTTCACCCGGGGTGAAGCACACTGTCCTGCAGCCAGCGGGCTACTCCCTGCCAAGCAGCTCCTGGCAGAGGGAGGGTTTTCGAGTCTATCCACCCCCTCACTCTGGAGTCCTGCACTTAACCGCATTTTGGGCTTTACTTGGTGTAAATTGAATTACTGTGAATAGAAATGCCAGTATCATAGAAACTTATTCAGAAAGCAGTGCCCATTGTTGCTCCTGGCTAAATATTAATTCCTGTTTTCAGGCAGTTTGCTGATTAATCAGACAGGTGCTGCTTGTTTTGCCAAGAAAAAATCTGTCAGAAAACTGATGAAGAATGGATAGGCATGCTTCAAAATGATTAAAATAGCATTTTCACAAGAATAGTTCTTCAAAGCCGGAGGAGCTTCCTGCTGCCTGAGGCTCTCACAAGCCACAGGCCCATCCTCACACACCATCCTATTAATACGCAACTCGTCTCCGGAGGTGCTTTCCAGGCATTTCTCCCTTAAAATGTCTCTCAAACCTTACAAAAGAATAAAAAATCAAGGCAGGCAAACCACTGTGGAGTCAGGAAACATAACAGGGATTATATTCTAGCTAAAAATAGAATGACCTTCTCTACCGGGAAAAGAAAATGAAATTCATTTAGTCAAGGAGACAAAGGTCACTAGATCCAGATGATTTCACTTTTAAAAGAGCCCAGCTGCCTTTTTCTTTTGAGCTGGAGACCCCACATGTGGCGAGGGAGTGAAGGAAGCCGCCAGCCAGCAGCCCGGCCTTCCACAGATGCTGCCCACCAGAGGTCAGCCCCATTGAGCTCGATTTATGAGCTGCAGTGCTGGGAAGGAGCAGAGCAGCTGTCTTTGTTTCAGTTGACAGGAATAGGTGACTGGCTCCAGTCTCTCCACCTGCCATCTGAATACCACAGATAGGAAGGCCTCACGGTCTCCCCTTACTGCACACGTGCACATTTCCGAAGTTGTGTGCCAAATGTTTTATTGATGAGAGCTAAGTCTAAGGCTTTTACAATAGACCACAAATACTGTGGGACAACAGGATCACAGAGGTCCTCTAATCCTTAGTACCTAGTGTGGTGCCTAATACAAATAAGTTTAATGGAAAGAAATGCATTTAAGAAGACAGGTGTGGTGGCACAGGCCTGTAGTTCCAGCACTTGGAAGTTGAGGCAAGAGGATTGCTGCAAGTTCAAGGCCAGCCTGGGCTACACTGTGAGTTGAAGGACAGCCTGAACTACACAATAAGACCTTGTTCAGAAAAAGTATGGTGGTAGGAGGGACTGGGGATTTAGTTCAAGTGCCTATCTTGGAAGCACCATGGCCCAAATTTGATCCCTGGTACTGCCCCCTCCTGCAAAAAAAAAAAAAAATTTAGGGGCTGGAGATTAAGCTCAGTGGTTCCAGCACCTGCCTAGCAAGCACAAGGTCCCTGGTTCGACCCTGGTAACCACATACAACAATACCGGGTGTGACTCACTCCTACCAGCAATCAGTACCACACACCACAATGCTGGGCACAGTGGCTCACGCCTGTTATCCCAGCACTTGGGAGGCAGAGGCAGGAGGATTGCTGAATTCCAGGCTTGCCTGGGCTACATAGTGAGCTCAGGACCAGCCTGAACTACAAAGCTAGACCCTGTCTCAAAAGAAAAAAAAAAAGCATTTAAGGAAAAGGCACTTTGATTCCAGAAATATTGAAATGGAACAAAGAACCTCAACACTTTTGATGAATTGGTTATCTTTTCTATCTTTCAGAGTCAGAGTTGACAAACTTGGCAGGATTATACAGAGATGAACGGCTGAAACAGAAAGCAGAATCACTGAAACTTGAAAACTGTGAAAAACTTTCCAAACTAATTGGCCTCCGCAGAAGTGGTTGAAAGGATGATGGGTCCCATGCAGGGTTGATGTTTTGTCACTTATTACTATTTATGTTCCTAATTCCATTTTGTAACACAAAATTAGGAAATGATGGCCATTTCCCTAATTGCTAATGTTGTCTGTTGAGCAGAGATGAAGGAAATTGAGCATGGAGCCCTGCTAGTCATAGAAAACCCTTACTGGCAGGGTCGGTCCTCTAAGCTCTGTAGATGGCAGAGGATTTCTCTCATCCCCTGCCTCATGCCTACCTTGCCTCTGAATGCAATTGAGGGTAGCAGAGCACATCCAGATCTCCTTTTTATCCTGTGACTAGTGGGATTACAGAAAAGTTGTCTGTTTTCAGCCAAGTATGGTTGTGCCCAGCACTCAGGACGCTAGGGCAAGATCACTGAAAATTCGGGGCCAGCCTGGGCTGCTATATAGTGAGTTTAAGGCCAGTCCAAGCTCCATAGTGCTGTCTCAAAAAAAGAAAAGAAAAGAGGAAAGGAAAGAAAAGAAAGGAAGAAAGAAAAAGAAAGAAAGACAGAGAGAGAAGGAATCTGTCTGTTTTGGAGTTAGGAAAGATGCATTTTCTTCCCTCTTCAAGTGCAGTGTCACTAACCCAGCATTCTTAAGCTTACCCAGAGCGGCTTCATGTTATTTACAGTGCCTGCCAAGAATTAGACTTCTCCTTTCTTTAGAGTCAGCAGCACCCTGAGGATTCAACCTTTGGAACTTATTCCTATTTGATTTTCCATTTTCTAAGTGGAATGTGGAGAAACTAACACTGTTCAACCCACAGTTTTCTATTATCCCAATCTCTGTTCAGTCAAGGAATATTAGCAAACTACCTGATTTGAGATTCTTTTATTTTCTTAATCCTCCCTCTGGCAGAGGGTCCAGAAAAAAATGAAGACTGAAACAGTTCAGCAGACAGCTCAGCAGCAGAAAAGAGGGCTGGGGGAGGAGCTAAAATGTTAAGACTCTGTTTCTGTTCCTCGGTCGCACGTTCTCCAGACTACCAGAGAAGGCAGGAGATCTGCTTTGCAGAGTTCCCCTTGGTGTCATCACTTGGGATGGTCACACTTGAGCCAAGCCCCACCCCCAGAGGTACAGTGCTCCGAGCTGAGAAGAAGCATTGCCAGTCGCTGAGCTGTGGCTCAAGCCTAGGGGTAGAGGGAGGTGTCCTGTGTAGTGTCAGCCCCCGCAGTCATTGTGTTTAACCCAGTGCCCTAGAGTCTGTGGTATGAGATGCTTTTCTATTCACTCACTGTTTACTGAGAGCATTCTATAAATCAGGGACTCTCACATGTATCTTGTTACTTAAGTCTCCTCACAACTCTGTGAAGTCGATGGTTTGTCTGTCTTTATAAATGAGAACGTTGGCCGAGTGGACCATTGGTCTGGGTCATACAACTGGTAGTGGCAGTGCCAGGGAGTAGGGCAATTGTCAGAAGTGTGAGAAGTCACCTTTAATTTTCAGGGGATCCTAGTCATATTGGCAAAGAACAATTTCCCAAGGTTGCCTCTGTGCCCAACCCCCCAGAGCACCAATGGATCTTTATAAAAGTCCTGCATTCATTTGGGACAGTTTCCTGCTGGTCTTTGAGAGGCAGGACTCTCCCTCCATGAGTCCTGCACACAAAATAGGAGGTCCCTCAAAGGCAGGCAAGCCGTTCCCTGGTGATAAGAACTATGGCATTACCGAGGCTACATGGCACTGCCCCTTCCCATGGAGGTCAGGATGAGGATCGAGTTGCCAGATTACCATAGACATGTGCAATGCTCAACATATGTGCGTTCCACAGAGGTAGAAAGCAGGTTTATAGGTAAAAGTGGGGCTTTTAGTGGCTGATGGAGAAAACAGCTCAGCTATAGAGAGGAGGAGCAGTTCTAGAATTAGCCAGACTTTGCTGCCCAGTTGCCCAGGCTGGCCTCAAATTCATAACCCTCTTGCCTCAGTCTCCAGACTAGCTGGGATTACAGCCATGCACCTCTATTCCCAGTTGTACTGTTTTTTTTGGGTCTCCTTACCTTTGAGTGACAGGGGAATTTACATTATAAAACATGCTTATGGAAAGTTCCCTATACACACAAAAAAATCAAAGCTGTCTTCTCCCTACCCTCTACCTCTGCTAGAAAATGGGCCGCAACGACACTAACTTGATAGATTAAAAGACCCTGGTCTAGATGCCCACAAATAGCATAGTCACACATTTTATCAACTTCATAGTAGTGACGAATTATCTGTGATGATGCTAAATAGAGATGGTACTTTTATTAAATGTCATGCTGTCTATTTTTATAGCATTGATGGTAGTTTTATTTATTAGTAATAGATCACACACTCATGTCTGGTTTTTCTCAAACTTTCCTTAGGCTGAAGGATAGTTTAATCTATTATGTTTGGTACTCTCCAGACACTTGTTAAACTCTCATTTCCTTGGTTATGTTTTAGATGAGTTTTCTGTACAGTGGGAAAATAAGCATTTTTCTCTTGCCTATGTCTTTTGGAAGACTTCCTGGTAGCACAGAAACTCTTTAGGTGTGAGGCTGTTCCTGCTGTCAGAACTTGGTCCACAGCGGGTCTGTTTCTTTGACTGTTACAGCAGACTGGAGGTGTCCACTGGGAGTAGGGCTAAGAAATCAGGCTTGAGGCTCACACGGAGCCCTAAAGCTCTCATTCCAATGATCAGCAGTGAGAAGGGACAACAAGCCTCATCCCAGGAATGGTCCAGGTCCCCAGATTATTCGCGACTCCAAGGTTCATCTGTTCAAACCAGAAAACTTTTGAATTTTCATGATCAGCCCAGGCATCACAGCTTGGGAGAAATGACCAGTAAGAAACAGACTTTGCTGTGCTTGCTGGTGGAAACAACTAGAAATTACAGTGAATATCCAAACCCACCAGAATACGTGAGGGGACAGCCTAACCCAGCAGTGTGCTCTTGTCAGTTCTTCCTGGTACTGTGAGGGGCATGGGGCATTCTGGTCACGCTCTGTCACAGCTGGCCACACGTCTGATCTATAGTCTGTGCATGCACTGCTCCTCACAGGAGCTAGCACTCCCCTTGTGTTTGTCTTAGACTAACTGAAGGTGTTGCCTTAGTGTCCTAATGTATTTATTTTTGGAAAGGTCAAGTTACTACACACCTTATTTTTTGAACCTGCATCGTTGATACCTCATGCAATGGCCACCACTACCTACCTACCCACATGTCAGCTCTGGATGACATCATTTGCATTCCTCCTGATTAAAGATGTGACTGTCCTGGGACCAGAGTCGGGGATGATACATGAAATCAGCTCCTGGTGGAGTAGCAATCCTGAAAACTCTGGTCACCTGATCCACTGCATCCAGACCAAATGTATTTTAACAAAGAAAAACATTAAATGCTTTTCAATAGAGAATGGCTTCATATTTTCCTTTGTTCTTTGGCCATCGCCTGAGACACCTGTGGGCACCGTGCATGCTCGACTTCCCTGGAGCCACGTGCACTAGTGAGGCTGCTGACCTCTGCTCAGCCTCCCTTATCTAACGGTAGAGTTGCATTTAGAGCACTGGATAACTTTGATCATCATAAATTCCTCATTTTCTATCAGATAGCAGCAACTGTAGCATATCAATCTATAGGTGAAGACTATACTTAGCATCAGAAAAATCAGGTGTGGAGCCACTGCTGTAATTCTAGCACTTGGGTGGCTGAAACAGGAGGATTCTATAGGTGCAAGGCCAACCTGAGCCTGTAAGACCTTATCTCAGAAAAAGAAAAAAAATAAAACTCAGGTGTAATCCAAATTCCTTGTTGGCTTTGTTCCTAGCAGTCCATATTTAGGGAAGTCTTGATTTTAAAATACTGTTTATACCAGGCATAGTAGTGGACACCTGTAATCCAACAGTGAGGGAAGCAAGGTCACAAATTCATATCCCATTTGGGCAATTTAGCAAGACCTTCAAAATAAAAAATAAGAGCTGGGGGCCAGAGATTTAGCTCAGTGTTTCCAGCACCTGCCTTGCAAGCGCAAGGTCCTGAGTTTGATCCTCAGTAACCACATACAATGCTGGGCATGGTGACTCACACCCACCAGCAATCAATACCACATACCACAGTGCTGGGCATGGTGGCTCACACCTGTAATCCCAGCACTTGGGAGGCAGAGGCAGGAGGACTGCAGAGTTTGAGGCTTGCCTGGCCTACAGAGTGAGCTCAGGGCCAGCCTGAACTACAAAGCGAGACCCTGTCTCAAAAAAAAAAAAAAAAAAGCTGCGGATAGAGTTCAATAGCAGAGTACTGGTGGGTTTGATCCCCAGAACTTGGAGAAAAATCAGTTTATGACATTCACATGAGCTTAACTGGTCGTGATTGTTTTTCACTTGGAGGAAAAAAAACACACATGAGATTCAATTCAGGAAAATGTGAAAACTTGCTACATGCCAGTGGCATGAGTTTCTTGGACAGGGGTCAGGGAACAAGTGAGACCCAGTCACAAGGCTCTTAGGACTAACAGTGAGAAAAATAGGCTTTAGATGGGGCTTCTGCAGTAGAATGGATGTCACAGGGGACATAAAGCAGCCTACAGGAATCTACAACAAAGGATTAAGAAGAGAGAGCTGACAGGTAATTACCCTTCCTGTGGAGATGAGTGAGCATGTTTTAATGGAGGAGCATGAAAGCCATATACTGCTTCCTTTTCTATGAGCAGCACTACCATGCACCCAGGTAGAAGCCCTAGAAACTCAGGAGACTAGTAGACAGTGTGTGGTATCCAGTGACTACATTGAATCTCTAGCCCTTCATTGGCCCCTTTCTAGTCTGCAATGGCCTTTCATCCCCCTCAACCAATACAGCGTGGCCAAACTGGCAGCCTCCATGTCAGTCCAGCTGTCCCAGCACCACTATGCGGTCCACGTGGGAAAGCAGCACAGGAGAGAACCAAGCAGCCAAGTTGAGCATTCTGTCACCCAGCTGACGGACAGAGCAGTCTCCAACTATAGAACTGTGAAAATGACTGTGGCCTGAAGCCATCATATTTTGTGATTGTAGCCGGAGACAACCTAGACAACCAATATCCCTTCTACCTCTAAGTCCTACTGATGCTACCTCTAGACAGCCTAGACCTGACTCATTTCCCGATGATACCACCTGACTCTCACCACTGTGCTCTTTTGCTGCAGTGGCCTCATATCTCTGCACATGCACAGGCTTCTGTCCAGGCCACAGACATTGCTGCAACCAGAGTTTTGTTTTTCGCAGTACTATGAATTGATCCAGGAGTGCCGAGAAACATCGTTAGCATTTTAATTTATTATTGATTGAGACAGGGTCTCACTATGTAGTTTAGGCTGCCCTCAAATTCAGTGATCCTCCCACCTCAACCTCCTGGGTGCTGGGATTATAGGTGTGGACCACCACTCCCCCATTTTTATTTATTTATTTATTTATTGAGACAGGGTCTCACTTTGTAGTTCAGGCTGGCCCTGAGCTCACTATGTAGGCCAGGCAAGCCTCAAACTCAGCAATCCTCCTGTCTTTGCCTCCTGAGTGAGTGCTGGGATTACAGGCATGAGCCACCACGCCCGGCACTGTGATATGTGGTGCGGATTGCTGGTTGGCGTGAGTCACCACACCCAGCATTGTTGTATGTGGTTACTGGGATCAAACTCAGGACCTTGCGATTGCGAGGCAGGCGCCGGAACCTCTGAGCTAAATCTCCAGCCCCCCATTTTTATTCTTGATACAGGATATCACTAAATTGCCCAAACTGCCTCGAACTTGGCATCCTCCTGCATCAGCCTCCTGGGTAACTCAGATTATAGACCTGTACCACACCCAACTCAATAGCTTTCTTTTCCCCCCAGAATGAAAACCAAGTCTTCAGCACAGCCAGGCATGGTTAGGGGATCTCTCTTAAGTTCTTGGCCTCTCCTCATTGCCTTATCCATCCTTTTTTCCTTTGCAAAATATTAAGTTTTCAGGTCATGCACCCTACCAAAATCTTTGCCCCAGGGACTCTGTATATACTCTTCTCACTTTCTGGAACCTTCTCTATTCACCTGCTCTTACCCCCTTCTCAAGTGCCTCTCAGTTATCTTCATAGATTTCATTTCCTCCTCACATAAGCTTCTTTTTCTTATCCCAGACTGGCGAATGCTCCTTAGTGCAAAGGTCTTGCATTCAGTCCCTAGTTATACACACACACGCACGCGTGCGTGCACACACACACACACACACACACACAGTGTTCCCTCTCCTTGACTCCCTGACTAAAAGTACAGCAGAGAGCTGGGGGTGTAGCTCAGTTGCAGAGCACTTGCCTAGCATGTCTGAGGCCCTAGGTCCCACAGCCAGCAACACACACACACTGTACAACAGCAGTTATACTGGCCAGGCATTAAGACTGGCTAGTCCCATTCATTTTGGATGCTCTCTCTGACCCAGACATCATACAAGGAGAAAGCCCCCCCCTGCCCCCCCAGCTCAGGAAGAGAAAATAACACCCTCAGTCCTCTAGCCTGGCTGAGCGCCCAGGTGATAGAGCCAGCTGAGTGAACCATCTTGAAAGAGGAACTTTCAGCCCTTCTCAACAATCCACCTGACACTCTGGTAAACAGATTGGTTGCTACTGAACCCTGCCCTGGTTGTAGGTTCCTGAGCAAAAAGAACTTTTAAAACCTGCGGGTTTTTTGTTATGCAGCAATGAAATGGAACATCAACCTGATAACAAGCCATGCAGAAAGGCAGCCTTTCCTGGGCAGGGTCACAGGGCGTTTGTCACTGGGCCCTGGCTGACCAGAAGCCAGGATGGTGCCCCCTCATGCCCATGTGGGGATGCACACGTGAGCTGAGTCCCTCCCATAGCTCCATCCCTGGGGCATGAGTGGCCAAGCTTGTGCTCACCAGGGTTTTCCCCAGACATGCAAAGGGCAGCCTGCTGCTGGGGGACCTTAGTGCCAAAGGAGGGACACAAAGCAGCACCACATGAAAGACCTAGAGGGCAGCATTCATAGGGAAGACAGGCACCACTGAGCCAGAGGAATATGCAGCCCTGTCCCCAGTAACTGAGCTGGACTTTCCTGGCAGACATAGTTCTGGCAGGGTGCACAACCTGCGGGTCTCTAGGCATATATGGCATTAACATGTAATTTGGGTTGGGGGTGTGGCTCGGTGGTGAAGAGCTGGTCTAGCATGGACAAAGCCCTGGGTTCTATCACCAGCACATGCAGAGTTCAAGTAAGTCCAGGTGCCTATAATCCCAGCACTCTGAGAGGCTAAGGCAGGAAGATTGCAAGCTCCATAGCAGACTGGGCAATTCAATGACTTAGCGAGATCTTGTCTCAAAGTAAAAAAATAAATAAGGGCTGATGATACAGGACAGCTCAGTACAGAGGCCCTGGGTTCCATCCCCAGTATCAAAGAAAAAATAATTTTTTTAATTTAAAAACTAATTCTTTGGCTGGGGATTTAGCTCGGTGGTTAGTGTCTCCCTGGCAAGCTCAAGGTCCCGAGTTTGATCCCCTGTACCACACACCACAGTGCCAGGTGTGGTGGCTCCTGCCTGTAATCCCAGCACTCTGGAGGCACAGGCAAGAGGATTGCTGTGAGCTCAAGGTTAGTCTGTACTACATTAGTGCAGCTCATTACATTAGGGCCAGCCTGAGCTACAAAGCGAGACCCTGTCTCAAAAAAACTAAAAAGTAAAAAATAAATTAAAAATAAAAACTAACTCCTTTGGAGTCAGGCATGGTGACACATGCCTATAATCCAAGTGATGCCGGGCGTGGTGGCTCATGCCTGTAGTCCCAACACTTGGGAGGCAGAGACAGGCAGATTGCTGAGTTCGAAGCTTGCCTGGGCTACATAGTGAGCTCAGGGCCAGCCTGAATTACAAAGGGAGACCCTGTCTCAAAAAAAAAAAAATTACAGAGTATAATCCAAGTGCTAAGGAGATTGAGGCAGGAGGATTGCCACAAATTCAAGGCCAACCTGGGCTCCATAATGAGTTCAAGGCCAGCCTAGAATACATGGCTATGGATTAAAAAAAAAAAAAAGAACTCCTTTGTCAAACTTTAAGTTCTGTGTAGCCACACATAGCTAGTGGTTTTTGTTTGTTTTTTGGGACAGGGTCTCACTTGGTAGTTCAGGCTGGCCCTGAGCTCACTATGGAGCCCAGGCAAACCTTGAATTCAGCAATCCTTCTGCCTCTGTCTCCCTCTGCTAGTGGTTTCTTTCCTGTAGGACAGTGTAGGTGAAGAATGCTTCTATTACTGAAACTATTGAACTATATTGCTCTAGATCCTTTAACATAAGTCAACAAACTGGATGTGGTGGCACATGCCTGTCATCCCAGCAGCATTTAAGAGACTAAAGCAGAAAGATTATCCTGAGTTTCAGGGCAGCCTGGACTATCTAGCTAGGCCCTGTTTCAACCACTCCCCCTAAAAAAAAAAAAAGAAAAGAAAAAGAAAAAAGCTACTCAAGCACAGTGGGGTAGCAGGAATGATGACACACACCTATATAATTTCAGCATTCAAGAGGCTGAGGCAGGATGATCACCACAAGTTTGAAACCAGCCTGGGGTACATAGTGAGTTCAAGACCAACCTGAACTATATTGTGAGACCTTGCCTCAAACAAAAATATAGAGACTGGGGATTTAGCTCAAGTGGTACTGCTCCAACCTTTGATGCACAAGGGCCAGTGTTCGATCCCCAGTACTGCAAAAAAACACACAAACTAAAAGTATAGGGGGAACATATTTTCCAGGATGTGTGAATCACCTTTTTGTTGCTGGGGCAAATACTTTACATATACAACTTGAAGGAAGAAAAGTTTATTTTGGCTCGGTTTCAAGGTTTCAGTCCATGGTCAGTTGGCTGCAAAGCAGAAACATCACAGTGGAAGAAAGAGGTGGAGGGAATGAGTTCACTTCAGGGCAGTCAGGAAGCAGAGTGCAGGGGAGGAGCCAGAGGGAGGGGTGGGGCAGGGCAAGGACACACCCCTCCAGGGCTCATCCCTGTAACTGACTCTTTCTACCAGGTCCCCCTTTTAGCAGCACATTTGGCCATGAACCACTCAGTGGATAAACCCATTGCTGAGGTTAGCACACCATGATTGAATCACCTTCCAAAAGCCCCACATTAAGTTTTGGGGTGCCTTTTGTTTTTGGCTTTTTGAGACATGGTTTTACTATATAGTTCAGGTTAAGCTTGAACTAATTACATAGTCCAGGGTGGCTTCAAACTGGAGATGATCCTCCTGCCTCAACCTCCCAAATTCTGGGATTACAGGAGTGGGTAGGTGGGTAGGGTAAACCACCCCTCCAGCACCTGGGATTGAAGTAATGACATTGCACTTAAGAGGCAGGCACAGCCAGGCATGGTGGCTCATGCCTGTCATCCCAGCACTTGGGAGACAGAGGCAGGAGGATTGCTGAGTTTGAGGCTTGCCTGGGCTCCATAGTGAGCTCAGGGCCAGCCTGAACTACAAAGTGAGACCCTGTCTCAAAAAAAAAAGGCACAGTGCCACTAAGCTAAATCCCAGCAAAGTGGTAACATTTTGATTCAAACAATAACACCAGAGGACATGACACTTGAATTAGACTGAAACAGATGGTTAATGTTGAGACGTTAAGAACAGGGAGAAGAGGGCCGGAGATTTAGCTCATGGTTCAGGCACCTGCCTAGCAATCACAAGGTCCTTGGTTTGATCCCCGGTAACCACATACAATACCAGGCATAGGGACTCACACCCACCAGCAATCAGTACCACATACCACATACCACAATGGTGTGGTGGCTCATGCTTGTAATCCCAGCACTCAGAGGCTAAAACAGGAGGATCACTTCGAGTTCAAAATCTGGACTAAAACCGGGCATGGTGGCTCACGCCTGTAATCCCAACACTCGGGAGGCAGAGACAGGAGGATTGCCGAGTTCAAGGCTTGCCTGGGCTACATAGTGAGCCCAGGGCCAGCCTGAACTACAAAGCAAGACCCTGTCTCAAAAAATAAATAAATAAATAAATAAATAAATAAAATCTGGACTACATATAAAAACTCTGTCTCAAAAAAAAAGAAAGAAAAAAAGAGAGTGAGACAGAGGTAAATCAGCAGAGCTGGCTTTGTTTCCAAGGAAATGAGTATGTGAACTAAAAACCAGGGCTACCACTGAGAGACCCACAATGACAACCAAGTTTGTCAGCTCTCAACATCTGATCCCAAGAGTCCTCCTACAGACCCTGAAGGAACAGCATGAATGGTTCATCTGAAATCTCTGCTTCCCTTCCTAGTCACTGTTAGTTTTTTTTCCAAATTTCTGTTTAGTAGTCATTTCCTCATCAAGAATATCAAGTTTGGGCCGGAGGGTTAGCTCAGTGGTTCCGGCGCCTGCCTCGCAAGCGCAAGGTCCTGAGTTCGATCCCCGATAACCATATACAATGCTGGGCGTGGAGACTCACGCCCACCAACAATCAACACCGCATACCACAATGCCGGGCGTGGTGGCTCACGCCTGTCATCCCAGCACTCGGGAGGCAGAGACAAGAAGATTGCTGAGTTCGCGGTGGCTTGCCTGGGCACCATAGTGAGCTCAGGGCCAGCCTGAACTACAAACTGAGACCCTGTCTCAAAAAAAAAAGCAAAAAAAAAAAAAAAAAAGAATATCAAGTTTGGGGCCAGAGATTTAGCTCAGTGGTTCCAGCGCCTGCCTCGCAAGTGCAAGGCCCTGAGTTTGATCCTGGTAACCACATACAGTGCTGGGTGTGGTGACTCACGCCCACCACCAATCAATACCACATACTACAGTGCCAGGCGTGGTTGCTCACGCCTGTAATCCCAGCACTCGGGAGGCAGAGGCAGGAGGATTGCTGAGTTCAAGGCTTGCCTGGGCTACATAGTGAGCTGAGGGCCAGCCTGAACTACAAAGTGAGACCCTGTCTCAAAAAAAAAAAAAAAAAATCAAGTTTACAGGTGGGGATTTAGCTCAGTGGTTCTAGCGCCTGCCTTGATCACAAGGTTAAGTGTTCAATCCCAGTATCAAAAAAGAAAAGAAAAATATCAACTTTTATAACATTATCCATTATGTTCATCAAAATGCAGCATAGTATCATGGAAGAAGTAAAAAGAATTATTATATGCAATTATTATATGTAAGTACTAACCCCTCAGGTGAACATAATCATTGTGTACTGTAAACATATATCAATAAAAATTTTTCAATGAAGGCTGTTGGCTTTATTGACCTAAAAAGTGACTGTTCTGCCAAAAAAGAGGAGACAAATGGCATCCTACACGCCAAAGTTGAAGGTGGAAGTGAGGGAAGGGGCTGGGAATCCACTCTAGAAAGCCAGTAATTGTCACCAAGGAACTGCCAAGGGAAGGAGAAAGGAGATTCATGCAAGAACGAGATTTCTAAAAACAGTAGAAATGATGTGGGAGAGAAAAGTCCCAAAAGACCCTGGAATCCAACAGAGGTGAGTCCAATAACAGCAATCATTTCCCTCATAGACAGTGAGGTCCCCCACTCAGCTGTGACCTCTAGAGACTCAGACTCTGGGCTAAGGGATTGTGGGCTCCTCAGACAGCACCATACCACTCTGAGAGGTACCTAAAGCAGTCCCAGAACCGCTTGGCTCTGCTACCACATGTGTCCTTTAGCCATTCCCAGAAGGTCTTCACCTTTCATTACCACCAGAAATTCCCCAAGGACCAACAGGCCTTGTCAAAGCCTCTTTCCTCCAGTTTCTCACCCAGGACTTTACTAGTGCCAGCCAGGGTCCCCACTGGTCTTTGCCCCATGGGCTCTCCCACGAAGTCTCAGTGCTTCTGGGATGTTGTCATCTTGATCAGGCTTAACCAGCAGCTTTAACTCTACTGACGGTTCTCCCTGCAATCCAGCCACTCCTGCTGAGGCCTCAAGTCCAGTAAAAATTTTAATAAAGCACAACAGTGCCACAATATACTGAACAGTGTATTGTTTGGGTTTTAAGGAGGAAAAAACCCTTCAGCAGGGATTTGGTGGTTGTATTACCGCCCTGCTTTTCAGATGTCTTGTCTCTGTCATGTCCTATTTTAGGCCTCCGGAACTCTTCCTTGGCCCTTCGGGGTCAGAGAACTCTAGTGTGGCTGACTAGAACCTGGTATCATAGCATGGGACTCCTGGATGAAGCCATTCTCCTTTCCTATCTTTGTTGCTTAGGCCCAGGCATCCAAAGTGTTATGCATGTTCTAGGAGGCTGGAGTCTCTTAGTATGGGGAAAATTTGGAGATCGGGGTAGAAAAGAAAAGACGGGGAAGCTACGTGTGCAGAGCTGCCTAAACTGGCTCTCTTGTCATCATCTTAAAGTTTAAACAAGACATGGGAGAAGTCTTCACTGAATTCTGTCCACTCAGTCACATTAAATGCAGGAGTGCTTGCTCCCCCAAACCGCACGAGTAAAAGGTACAATAAAGGTGCACATTCCCTGTAAATTTAATTTCTTTAGGCCAGGCGTGGGGGCTCACGCTAGCAATCCCAGTACTCTGGAGGCAGAGGCAGGAGCATTGCTGAGTTCGAGGCTTGCCTGGGCTACATAGTGAACTCAGGGCCAGCCTGAACTACAAAGTGAGACCCTGTCTCAAAAATAAATAAATAAATGAAAATAATTTTTTTAAAAACATGAAAAAAATTTAATTTCTCCAGTTGTTGAGAGGGTCCTGTCTGCAGGCGGTTCCTTTAAAAGGCGGGCCCTCCAGAGAAGTCCCGCCCCCAGCTGCCAGGGTGCTCTATGGCGTCGCATTCTCATTGGTGGGTGACGGTGTTAAAGCCCTTAACCACGGCCATTTCCAGCGAGCTAGTGGGAGCCAAAGATGGCGACGCCCGTCGGGTGGTCGCCCGGGGGCTCAGGCTCTGTGTGCCTCGCTTTCGACCAACTGCGGGATGTAATTGAATCACAGGAAGAACTGATCGACCAGCTGAAGAATGTGGTACGGTGACAGAAAACCTCAGGGAAGGCGGGCTAGATACCTCATCCGTGGGGTCGAGACCAGGCCCTGTTTGGATGGAAGGGACGTGGCTAGAACACGTTGCAGAAAATGCCTTCGAGAGGAGTAGGGCCCAAAAAGGTGGGGGCTTCCCGAAAATTTACTAGGGAATTTCCACCTAAATCTAGCATCATTTACAATGTCTGATTGATTTAGGACCTAGCATTCATTTAGCTTCAGTGTCTCCATTTTTAGTGGCGATGATGTCACTGACCTCCCAAGGCCCTCCTCTGCAAGCAGAGAAATTGGCACCTCTTATGTTTTGGGCATCCCTCCAGTGTCAAATACAGCGCCATGCTGAGGACAGTAAACACAGACTTGAACCTCTGAGCACGCTGACTTAAGAACCTCCAACCCAACTATGGCCTGTTGCTTTTTGCTTCGTAAATCCAGCTAACAGGTGCAAAGCCACTGGCTGGAGGCCATGGTTTTTCTGTTTTGATTATTCTGCCTCGGTAAGAATATCAGGATGCATCTTCAAAAATAAAACTGACTTCACATGTGTTTCTTATTCTGACAACTTCTTCCCTTCTGGGAAGTTAGATTTGGGAGGAAGAAGAAGCGAGAGACATCTGTTGACTATCCTAAGACCTTATCTCAACAAAATATCTGCAGTTCTAGGCACTAAATTACCTTCAGTCTTTCTCTTGGCAGCTGCCTTGGGCATGTGTGCTCACACCATCTGGAACACTTTTCTCTTTGGCCCTCTTCTGGCATCTCTTTTAGTGATCAGACATTAGGATTAACGTCACTTTCTCTAAAAGCAGATCTGATGGTTACTCTGAGTCAAGGGCCTTTCTTGGTCCACATCCCTTTGTGTTTTACCATCATTATGTACAGTGTTAGATGTGGCCTTGAACTTTCTCCTCCACAGTTGCACCTCAAAGGCAAGACTTGAAGCTGAGCCTCAGTGATTCTGTGGAACTGAATTCTTTCTTTTCAGACCCTGTCTCATCCTAGGTGCCCTGGGCATCAACCTACTGTCCAACCTTTGTCCTCATCCCTAGAGGGTACCCCACCTACCCCAGCTCCAAGCCTTCCCTGAGCCACACTCTATTGCAGATGGTTCTCCAGGATGAAAATTTTGTCAGTAAAGAAGAATTCCAGGCTGTGGAAAAGAAGCTGGCAGTAAGTAGTGGTCTCTGCCATCTAATCTTTCCCATTTCCCAAGACCTCATTGAGCACTGGCCTTTGAGAACCTCCAGCCCCTGTGATGAAGCCAGAATCTTGTACCCTGGCTGCTACCTGCCCCCCCAAAAATGGGCTGACCAAGAAGATCCAAGGTGGCTTGGAATGATGAAGTGACTACTGCTGCCCCTGTAGGAAGAGAAAGCTGCCCATGCCAAGACCAAGATCCTCCTGGCCAAGGAAGAGGAAAAGTTGCAGTTTGCCCTTGGAGAGGTGGAAGTGCTGTCCAAGCAACTGGAGAAAGAGAAGCTGGCCTTTGAGAAAGCGTGAGTGGGCTCTGGGGTTGCTGAGGAGGTGGGGTCCTGTCTACCTACTGGCCTGCCCATTTCTCATCCTCCCCACCCAGGCTGTCCTGTGTGAGGAGCAGAGTCCTGCAGGAGTCCAGCAAGAAGGACCACCTTATCACCAAGTGCAACGGTAGGCGAGAGGCCCACACTTGCCTCCACGGTAACATACACGGACTCTTTCCTAACGGCCCAGTGCCTGTGTCAAAAGCAGGGTTTCACCCCAACTTCTGTCCCCGGCTGAGAATACATGCAGGCCCAGGCGGACAACACCTTCGAAAAGGTCTTCAGGGACCAGGCAGGCCACGGAAATGAGGGAAGCAGTCGATGGACAATATTCTTCACAACCATAAAGGAATGGGCTCGCTCCCATTTTTCTTAAAATGTACAACCTTCTTAGTCCACCTTTTGTTTGTCCATTTTAGAGAAAGGGCACTTCACTCACATTTCTGTTACAAGAGGAACAACAGGGCGAGAGATCCTATTGGGAAACTGGCTATTAGTCTCAGGGTCAGGGACTCAACAGGGAGAAGTGGAGACTGATAACAAGAAAGAGGTATGCCCCTCTCTGGGTTTAGTACCTCTGCTATAGAAATGGAGGTCCAGGATCACCTCCACTACATTTACAAAAGATCATTATAGGACTTTTGTTTTATTGTTTGAGGCTGAGTCTTGCTATGTGATTCAGGCTGGTCTTGAATGCACTATGGATCCCAGGCTGTCTTTGAACTTACAGCAGTCCTCCTGACTCAGCCTCACAAGTGCTGGGATCACAGGCATGCATGCACATTCATGCTCAACTGTTTTATTTTTTGGGGGGTGTGAACCCAGGGCCTTCACACAGAACTACATCTCTAGCCCTTTTACATTTTGAGCCCAGGGCGGGCTCAAACTTTTAGTCTTCTTGTCTCAGCCTCCCAGCATGCTAGGATTACAGGGAGGCGCCAACATACCTAGCTAGAAACCAAGTGTTAATGAAAATTTATCTGACTTTAGTGTTGGCAAATGATTTAAACATTTAAAAAATATTTGTAGACCACATAAGGTCACTCTGCTCTACACACATACCTGTGGGCACTTACTGGCTTAGCTGGTACTATGAGTTGAGGGCCACTTTGGGAGTAGCTACCCAGTGTCTTGAGGCCTCAGTAATACCTCCATTTTGGGGAGAGGGTTTGCAGCAGGGTCTCACGATATAATTCAGGCTGGCCCTGAACTCTCAGGTTGCTGACTGCTGGGATCACGGGTGTGCACCACCACACCCAACAGGAACCCCTTTCATTTTGCCAGAATGCTGACCTCCCTTTACCCAGTTTATATAGATATGAATTCCACATGCAATATCTTCTCCATTCACTACAGTAGATCTTGAGTAGGCTAGAAATCACCCCAGACCCAAAAGAGCGTCAGGAGCCCTCCTGGTGGGACCTTCACCTACATCCCTGGGCATCCCTCATGTACCACTCCAGTCTTCTGTCTCTGGTGAGCTGTCACTGGCAAATGGCAACAAGGCGACATCTTGACCAGACCAGTCATGCTGACAGGCCTCAAAACTTGTAAGCAGTGGCTTCTGCCAGGTCCTCTTGGTACTCACCAGGTAGTCACTGGCTCCACAGTCCAAGTTGGAGATCCCCTGCCCTCCTCACTCTGGGCATCTCCTCTGCTTCTAAAGGAACCAGGAAGGCACCCAGAGACTTCTCAGATCAGCCCAGGCCCAGAGCGCTGCATCCACTTGTGTCATGGAATCACAGTCTAACTGCCTCCCCCTAGAACCTCTCCAGCAGGCTACAAGTCCTTACTTGAGCCAGTCAAATGTTGTTAAACTCGCCCTGACTTGTACATACTCTTAGGACCTTCCCTTGTGTGATTTCAGTTTGGTTTCTATACTTAACAATACTTTGTTTTCTGACAAGGGCTTGCAATATAATCTACATTGGCCTCAAATTTCAAATACTCCTGCCTCAGCCTCTTGAGTTCTACCACTGAACTATAGGCTCAGGCCCTTTTTCTGTTTTCTTTCTTTCTTTCTTTCTTTTTTTTTGAGACAGGGTCTCACTTTGTAGTTCAGGCTGTCCCTGAGCTCACTATGGAGCCCAGGCAAGCCTCAAACTCAGCAATCCTCCTGCCTTTTCCTCCCAAGGGCTGGGTTTACAGGTGTGAGCCACCATGCCTGGCATTGTGGTATATGGTACTGATTGTTGATGGGCATGAATCACCACACCCAGTATTGTTGTACATGGTTACCAGGGATCAAACCAGGAATCTTGTGCTTGCCAGGCAGGCATCGGAATGACTGAACTATATCTCCAGCCCATCCCTTAGCTTTTTTTTGAGACAGGGTCTTGCTTTGTAGTTCAGGGTGACCCTGAACCATCACTATGTAGCCCAGGCTAGCCACAAATTCACAGGAATCTTCCTGAGTGCTAGGATTACAGGCATGAGCCACCACAGCCGGCACTGTGGTATGTGGTACTAGGGCTCGAACTCTGGACCTTGCATTTGCCAGGCAGATACTGAAACCACTTTACTAAATAGGATCAGATTCAGAGCACATTCAGGGTAGTATGGCTGTAGACAGCTAAATACGATCAAAGGGATTTTTTTTTTTTTTTGAGACAGGGTCTCCCTTTGTAGTTCAGGCTGGCCCTGAGCTCACTATGTAGCCCAGGCAAGCCGCCGCGAACTCAGCAGTCCTCCTGTCTCTGCCTCCCGAGTGCTGGGATTACATGTGTGAGCCACCACGCCCGGCTCAAAGGGATTTTTTTTTAAAATATTCTCTTTGGGCTGGAATGTTAGCTCAGTGGTTCTGGCGCCTGCCTCGCAAGCGCAAGGTCCTGAGTTCGATTCCCGGAAACCACATACAATGCTGGGCATGGAGACTCACGCCCACCAGCCATCAATACCACATACCACAGTGCCAGGCATGGTGGCTCACACCTGTAATCCCAGAACTCGGGAGGCAGAGACAGGAGGATTGCTGAGTTCGAGGCTTGCCTGGGCTACATAGGGAGCTTAGAGCCAGCCTGAACTACAAAGCGACACCCTGTCTCAAAAAAAAAAAAAATTTCTTTTTGTGGGGGAGGGGACAGGGTCTCTGAGCTCACTATGTAGCCCAGGCAAGTCTCCAACTCATCAATCCTCCTGCCTCTACCTCCCTAGTGCTGGGATTACAGGTGTGAGCCACCACACCTGACATTGTGGTTTTTCCAGTCAATTATGGACTGGAAAAAAAAAAAACTATTCTTTGACTGGATGCCATAGGTTTTAAGTTTCTTGTGAATTTGTAATTCTTTTTCTGCATGTAATTTCACAAGTATACAAAACATGGCATGTGGTATATACCTATAATTCTAACACTGGACAGAGGGAGGCAAATTCAAGTCTATCCTGGGCAACTTAAGTGATTTAATGAGACCTTCCCTCAAAGTAAATTAATAAAAAAGCTGGAGGATATAGCTCATTGTGAAAGCTCTGAGTTCAATTACCAGCACCAAAAGACCAAAAACACAACCCAGGCCAGGGATGGTGACCACATCTTCTGTATTCCCAGCACTGAAAAGACTGATGTAGGAGAATAGTGAGCTCAAAGCCAGCCTGGGCTACAGAGCAAATTCAAGACCAGTCTGGATTACACAGCAAGCCACTGTCTCAAAGAAAAAACAAATCTCAATTTAGCTGGCGGACTTTGTGAGGGAGGGTCTAGAGTTCTGTCACTGGTGAGTTTGCTTTCCTCCTCTCTCCCCTTCTTCACTTCACTTTCTTTCCTTTTTCCATGCCATGCCTTGACTTGGCACCAAATCTTCTGAAACCCTACATGCACGAGCATTTCCACATTGTTAGAGTTCATTTATAGTTAATCCTCAGCTAGCCTTCAATGCTCTGGGATTTTCTTCTTAGGTCAATCAGAATTTTCCAGGGTTTCCTGAGGGACAGTTACATAAATGGTGCATCAAAAGGTCCCTACAGCCTCCTTTGGTTTTGACCCAAGACACAAAAATCATCCTTTATCTAATGCGTGTGAAATTTGGGGCTGGTCTTTGCTACCAGTATCTCACTGGTTCCTTCCCACATGGCTGCAGTCTGGGGTCTGTCTCTGTCTCCACCTTATAGATGAGAACACAGATCTGAAAAGAGAGGCAAGTGGCCCAAAGTGGTAATGTTTTCTCATGATAATTAGCTTTAAGAGATGTAGCCTTATCCTGTTCTGTTCAACTCCTGAGTCTTTTTGTAGCGCTGAGGATAAAATTTGGCCTTGTATATGCTCTGCAAGTACTGTACCACTGAGGTCACCACCATCCTACCTGACCCAAATCCAGTCCTCTCTCCCAAGTCCTATGTCCTTTCAGGAACTGTCTCCTGACAGGGATTCTATCTTCTCCCAGCATCCCTGAAGCCCTGGCACAGGGCTGAGTGATCAGTTGGCCCTCAGTAGTCTAGTTGGACCACATGATGTTTCTGAGTCCTAAGGCCCCCAGGGGATGTCCTATTCATTCATTTCACAGAAATATTTACTATGCACCTAATTTGTGCCTGGTACTGCTTTTCGCCTTAGGGATAAAGCAGCGAGTAACATGAAAATCCCTGTCCTTCTAGACTTTACATCCTACTTGGGAAGAAGACAAATGAATATCCTATGTGGTATGTTAGATATAGGCACAGGAGAAAAATAGAAATGCTGGGGAAATAAGCAGGAAAAAGTTGACAAGGAAGTATTGGAAAGGGTTGTGATTTTTAGATTAAGGAGGGTCTCACCATGGAGGTGACAACTGTAGACCTGCAGCTACCCACCTTTCTCCAAGGACCTTCGCCTGCTCTCACCTGGGTGACATCCAGAATAGAACTGTAAAGTCCCTGACACAATCATCAGACACTGCCACCAAGACTCCATAATAAATTCCTTCATACTAAAGTATTAGCCCTTGTTCCTGGAGAATTGGGGGGGGGGCGGTGCTTCAAAAGTGCCATGAGGAAAGGCCTTGGCTAGCTCAGGAGGGGTGTAGGGTGGGAGCCACCCTTCCTCCCTGACTCTCTCCCCCACAGAAATTGAGTCTCACATTACAAAGCAAGAAGATATACTTAATGACAAAGAGAATGAGATTAAGGAGTTGCAGCAAGTTATCAGCCAGCAGAAACAGATCTTCAGGTGAGGGGCCTGGGCCAGGCTGGGGATTGCTGATGGAAATGGGGAGCCTGACATCACCCACGACCAGCCAGCTCCATTGCAGGAATCATATGTCTGACT
The DNA here is from genome assembly GCA_004025085.1 of Thryonomys swinderianus. Taxonomy (NCBI): domain Eukaryota; kingdom Metazoa; phylum Chordata; class Mammalia; order Rodentia; family Thryonomyidae; genus Thryonomys; species Thryonomys swinderianus. Next base: position 25,946 of record PVIC010013290.1, read on the forward strand.
TCCGGATCCAGAAGCAGCAGGAGAGCTACATGGCCCACGTGTTGGACCAGAAGCATAAGAAAGCCTCGGGAATGCGGCAGCTGCGCAGCCACCAGCGCCACAGGGAAAAATAAAATGGTCGTCGTTTTCCTATTTTTTGGCTAAAATGCCCAACCTGTCTTCTCTGCTCTAGGAAGCCAACCCTTTCCATCCCTATGGGTCACTTCACTCCAAAGCTGACCCCAAAGAAGGGCAGGGAAAAATGCGCAGCCACTGCTGCTTACTTGCCTGCCTGTTTGCCAGGGCCTCAGTGAACTGGGAGTCAAATCACCAGAGACTAGATGGGGGATAGGGCTCATGCCACCACCTACGAGACCACCCAAGCTCCAGCCCAAGCTACTTCCTTCAATCTTGGGATATAAAATCTGTGGGGGTGAGGCAGGGTCTTTCTTACAAGGTGGGTACCACACGTTGAGGTGTTTAACCCTTTTTGTAAACCTCTCTGGATACCCCACAACTACCTGCCATACAGTGCTCCAGTAAATCGAAATCTTCCAACTAGGGTATAGGGCAGGATTGTCCATGTGCATGTAAGCCCTGACCAGCCATTTCAAACACAGTGTATCTGGGGGACCAGTCACCCTAACATAACAAGAAAGATACCCAGGAATTGAATTTTCACCTTTCTAAACCTCCCTCAAACCGAAGCTTGTTTTCCCAGTTCATAAAGTGAAGAAAGGGTCCAGAAAGGGCCATGGTTTGCTCAAGCTGAACAAGTGGGGCTGGCTGTGATTGTTAGGCTACAACCATTTATGAGGCATGTGCCTTTGGGCACATCCTGGCAGGGCTGGTGAGGCTGCTGAAGCTGTGTGTGGCCTCTGCTGGTCAGTGTGGGCACAGGAGCCAATGCTCTGACTCAGGGCCAGGGGAAGCCTGAGTCATTGCAGGACCTTGAAGCCAGAAGTTTAAGGGCAAGTGTTGCCCATTGTCCTAAGACAATAACAGGTGGCAGCTACTTCTTACCAGTGCCAAACCCTAGGGCAAGATGGAAGGTTGCAGGGGCTGGGCAGGGCTTTGTGACTTCCTGGAGAGGAGCACAGGGCTATCCCTGCCTCTGATTGCTTAAAGGGTACCACACAAAATCTCCCGAACTGGCTTTGGGTCCTCAGGCAGCATGGGAAAGCTAACGCTGCCCACTCCAGGCCTTTCCCATAGGCCTCACTGTGGGCAAAGGCTCTAGCCAGGGGACACCATCTTCCTGAAGCCCGAGTATTTTTTTGGAGGGTGACCTCTAGCGATGCCCCTCTACCTAAGGCCTTGGATGGGCAGTGTGTGTGCCAGGGGTCAACGAAGCTTAAAATCTCTATCTGGGGAAACCCAAGAAGCACATGTGGTTTCCCTGCTGTGATGTCATGTCGCCAGCTGAGACTGAAGGGAAGAAATCGCTGGCAAGATGTTAGCTCACCAGCCTGAAAATCTGGGTTCCTGGCTCAAACCCCGAACTTCACACAGTAAAGTTGGACTTCAGGTGAGACCCTGCTGGGCCAAAATACCCTCATCTGTGATAGGTGGGGTTTGGCCTGCTCCCTTTCACTAGTCTGTGAGCCAAAACCTGGAGTCCCACCCCAAGTACTCCGCCAGGGCTTGTAGAAAGAGGTCAGCTGTCATGGGGGCTTGAAGGGTAGGGCCCAGCTCCCGTTCTCTCCTGCTCCAACGCTGCTGGCTCGGGAGTGGACGCGGCCACTTTAAGGCGCTCTGACCCCACGGCCTCTCAGGCGGGGCGGGGACAGTGCAGGAGCCACCGGCAGAGACTCTGCGAGGGAGGTAGTACGCGCGCGGTGCCCGGCCCACCATGCTGACCGCACTCGTCCCGCCAGCCCTGCCTGGGGTCCCAAGGCGGCTGCCCGCAGCCCCCGCACTGCGCCAGGACTCCTCGGGTTCATCGGACTCCTACCACACAGCTCCCGGTTCTCCCGAGCCCCCGGACGCAGGGCCAGACGCAGGTTGGAAAGATTGGCCCTGGGTGGCCCCCGGGCTGGGGGCGGGCGCGCAGCCTCGCCTGTCCGTCAGCGCCCAGAATAGCCGCCAGCAGCCCTGGTCCGGCTCGGGTTTCCCGCGAGGCCCGGGCTCCAGCCCGCTGCCGCCTCAGCCCCAGCTGCGCGTGCTGCCGTCGGGGGAAATGGAAGTGATCTTCGGCGCCGGGCCCCTGTTTAGCCGCTCGGATGCGGAGGATCGTGAGGTGCAACAGCTCACGGCGCAGCCATTCAGTTCCTCGCCACTGGGGACAGCGTCTTTCGCCCCCGGTCCACCGCTACCCCCGGCTCCCGACAGCGGATCCCGCTGGGCCACCTACCTGGAACTGCGTCCTAGCGGGCCGAGTCCTGCCGCCTCGGCTCAGTTTGAGTGCGTGGAGGTGGCGCTGGAGGAACGCCCTGCGCCGGTCAGGCCCCGGACCGTGCCCAAGCGTCAGATCGAGCTGCGCCCCAGGCCCCCGAGTCCTCCACGGGAGGCCTACACACCGCGTCCCCGGCTGCTCCTGCGCACCGGCTCCCTGGACGAGTCACTGAGCCGCCTGCAGGTCGCAGCGGGCCTCGTGCAGACAGCGCTAGCCAGAAAACTGGGTCCCACGATCACAGCTCCAAGTAGCGCCACCATTAGACCCACGGAGCGACCAGAACCTAAGAAGGGAGAAACAGACCGCAGCACCCGCGTGGTCCCGGAAGAGCCCCGGTTGTGGCCACCCCGCGCACAAGAGAGTTCAGGTCCGGTCAGAGCCCCGCGGCCATGGCCCAGCCTCCGAGAGCGCGCTATTCGGCGCGACAAGCCTGCTCCCGGGACCGAGCCGTTGGGTCCTGTTAGTTCTAGCATCTTCTTGCAGTCAGAGGAAAAGACCCAGGAGGCACGCAACCAGCGATCCAAGATTCGGTTCCCGAAAGAGACTGCAGGTCAAATCGTCCCGAAGGAACGGAATCGGTCTTTGGAATCTAGAGTCCCCGGGGAAGTTCCGAGTACAGATGAGAGGCCTCCCACCCCTGCTCAGCTGGGCCAGGCTCGGAATGGGGCTGCGCTGGATGCTCGTTGTCCGCCCCCTCGGAACCTGTCCCCCTGGGATCGTACTGTCTGGAGGGTGAGTAGCTTTCCGCTCCGTGAAGCATCTTCCACGTGGGAAAATCGAAATCCGGCTGTCGAGGAACCTGTTAGCAGCAGGAGGATCGCTTCCCCACCAACTTTCTCCCAGTGGAAGCAGGGTGTTGTGAGACCAAGAAGGAGCCCTTCCCCCGAAGTTCCTTCCCAGTGGGAGGTTCCGCCTCCGGCAGTCCGGGATGCTGTGGGGCGGAGTAAGAGCTCGTCCCCAACAGCCTTGTGTCCGTGGGACGCCCCAGATAGTCCTATTGGATTCGATAGTCCTATTGGAACGAAGAGCCCACTGTCCCCGGAGACGTGGGAACCCAGTGTGCAGGGTTCGCCGAAGGCATCTACGCGGGAAGTTATGAACGGCGTAGTTCAGGAGTTGGCACCGCACACACCATCTACACCTAGGACCCCAGAACTAGCAGAGGTACAGAGCCCACCCATGCGGGAAATTCCAGATCTTGCTCTCCGCGGCGATCAGTCGTCGCCAGAGGTAGATGGACCCGAGCCGCCCCGAGGTCACCTCGTGGGCACGCTGGACGCTGACACGTGCCCAGGAGTCTTGACCTCTGGAGAAGCGACGTCTGAACGCCCGCGCGTGGCCGTTCCGCGGCCGCGAGATGTGCGCAAGATGGTGAAGACCGCCTATGCGCCCAGCTTCCCCGCGGGAAGTCCAGGGGCCGGGAAGCCTGTGCCTCCTCAGGACCCCGGCGGGGAGGAGGGCGGCCGAGCCCAGACGCGAGAGTTCCAGTCGCTGGGGTCGCCTGCACCGGCTCACTACACCTCCGTTTTTCTCAAAGATTTTTTGCCAGTCGTGCCGCACCCCTACGAGCCCCCTGAGCCGGCCCTCGACACAGTTCCCCGGGACGCCTCGCAGCCCAACGGGGGCTTGCGGCGGAGAGCAGAAAACAGCACGGCGAAACCCTTCGCGCGCACTGAGATCCGTCTGCCGGGGGTCCTGGCCTTGGGCCGGCGGCCGGAGAGATCCCCAGGAGCCCCAGCGCGCGCGCTCGGTAGCGGCCAAGAGAACCCGGATGCGGAGGCCTCGCGCCTGGTCCCCGACGGTGACGGTCGCACCAGCCCCCTAGGCGGCGCTGGCACCTCACCTCAGCAGGCCCCTCGGGCGCCGCCGGAACCCCAGCCGCCTCGCCCAGTCACCCCGCAGGTGCGCTCCAACTCCAGCCCGGGGAAGGCACCCAAACCGGAGACACCTGCCATGGCCCCCGAGCCCGCGGCTGCCGTCCAGGCGCCCCTCCTGTCCCAGCCGCGCGCCGCCTCGGCGCCTCCCACGGACCGGTGCAGGCAGGGCCTCTCCCAGGGGACGCGGAGGCCGCCGGGGGCCTCGCACCCGGGGAAGGTTCTGGTGGACCCGGAGAACGGCCGCTACTACTTTGTGGAGGCGCCGCAGCAACCGAGACTGCGGCTGCTCTTTGACCCTGAGAGCGGGCAGTATGTTGAGGTGCTGCTGCCGCCTGCGTCCCCCAGGCTGGCCCGCCACGTCTACACCCCGCTGGCGATGGGGCCTGGCCTCTACCCACCCGCCTATGGGCCTGTGCCGAGCCTCACGGTGCCACCGTCCCCCGGCCCGCCGGCCCTCAGCAGCTCCTTGCTGCCTTGGGCCTCTGAGGCAGGGCCCCTAGACGGGATATACTACCTTCCTGTGAGCGGGACCCCCAGCCCTGCCCCTTCCCTGCTTCTCTGTGCCCCCCCCTCCAGCTCGGGTCCCGCCCAGCCTGGCAAGGGCTCCGTGGTCCCATTGTGAGGCCCCAGGCAGGGCCTGATCCCTGGTTCAGGCTCTTAGATGGCTTCAGAGGTTCTGGTTTCCAGTCTGGCACGCTTTTCCTCCCATCACCTCTTTGGTCCTCCTCAGCTAGCCGTCAGACCGGAAGTGAGCTTCAGAGAGTGTATCAGAGGCTGATGGTGGTGGAGCTCAGAAAGTCGCTGCCTACTTCCTGCCTTCCAAAAGGTACCCCTTTCCTGAGCATTCCCAGGTTTGGTGTGTTTGTGTATGTGTGTTTGCAGGCAAGCAAAAATGAAAAAGTGAGGACCCAGCCTGAGGAGGTGCTGGAGTTCCCCAGGGAGCAGCAGGAATGAGAAAAGCAGGGATAGGGCTACCCCCAAAGGTGAAGGCTGCCTCTCCCCCTGAAAGTGGGATCAATTGATGTGGAGCAGACCAGTGGGTATCGTTCATATGCAGGGAAGGACTCTGGCTGTGAGATCCGTTGTTTGGAAGAGGAACTGAGCTTGGCTTGGTGGTGGGCCAGTGCAGCCCCAGGCCAGGCTGGGTCTGAGAAAGGGAGATACGGGGATAGCAGGTGGATGTGAAACAAGAAAGTAACAGGAAGAGGCTGTAGAGAGTCAAGGCTGGAACTGGGAGTGAGGTGGGCCAAGGTAGCTTTGGTTCCAGATGAGGAGCTTAGCTCCCCTTTGCTCCCCTCAATCCAGTCTCTGACCGTTTTTTCCTGGGAGCCCTCAGAGCTGAGCTGGCTCATCTTAGGGGTGGGGGCTTCAGCTACTCCCACCCACGGAGTGGATAGGTGAAGTGAGTCACCAGGGAGGACTTAAGAAGGAAGGAAATTTGGGCTGTTGTTTCAGGGGAGTCCCTTTCCCCCCACTGGGCAGTTGAAGTGTCAGGGCTGGCAGTAGGAGCCATAAAACCTGTAGTAGGACAGAGGGGTAGGAAGTTCTCAGCTGGTTTCATTCCTTTAGAAATAGTTGTGGAACAATGACCAGAGAGGAGCTGATCCTGCAGACTGTCCCAGCACTGGAAGGGACAGGAAGAAACCCTGACTTTCCAGGGAGTTCAGAGGAGGGCTGAGAAAGCTGAGGGAAATCTGCATGAGGTGGCAGCCAGTCAGGTGGTATCTGTGTGGAGTTCTGATCCTGAAACGGCAGAGCCTTGCTTGACCAGGGTGTGATATTTGGGAAGGGACAATTTCCATTAGCAGCAGCATCAGGAATGGGAATCAGTGACTTCCTCGTTCCAGGCCAGTGGGGGCCAGGCTCCCTCGAAGTCCCATCCCCTGGACTGAAAGCTGATGAGCACTATGAGTCAGAATAAATGGGACATCTTGACGGGCATGGTGGCTCATGCTTGTAACCCCAGCACTCAGGAGGCAGAGTTCGAGGCTTGTCTGGGCTACATAGTGATCTCAGAGCCAGCTGAACTACAAAGCGAGACCCTATCTAAAAAAAAAAAAAGAAAAAGTAAGACATCTCTTGGCCAGACACACCAGTCCCTTGGCATGGAAGGTCCCAGGGCTACCCTCACCTCATCCTGGTATGCAATAAATGGCTGACCATGATCCATAGTGGCTGAAATGATGACTGGTGTAATGTGCCTAATTTCCTGCCACGTCTTCTTAACACCTTCCCAGGTGTCCTTCCATACGTAGGTATGGCCTGTGGGGAGGAGACCCTGGTGCCCAGAAAAAAGACCATATGTGCTTCCCATACTGTGGGCTCCTTGGCTCGGTGAATTTGCCTCCTAAAGAGGGAGCCCTGGGCTGGCAACTACATCTATGACCAAGTTCCTTCTGCTGGCTGAGTGGCCAGTAGGTTTTGGGGGCAGTCAGCTTTGGGTCTCAATCTCAGCAAGGGTCTTCAAGGTGAGACATTTATTTCTGCATCTTCATGTTCTATGGGCAGGATAAAGATGATAGGACCCAAATACCTTGTCTCACATGGTGCTTGGCCAGATCACAGCACACAGGAGATGCCAGCCCCCATGTGTCCTTCCCCAGGCCCAGCCCTCATTGTTCCCTACCTGTAAAATGGAGCTGAGTTGGCTGAAGCCGGGTCCTGCTAGAGAAAGAGCACACGTGGCACCTCCAGGGCCCTGAGGGAGGAGTGAGGTGTCAGTTCCCCATTGGTCTGGGCCAGGGTGGCCCCACTACACACGTAGGCGCACATACACATGCACACCCCACCCACAGCCCATGCTCACTGAGCTAGTTCCAGAGGCCATGAGGCTGTCACTACTGCTGCTTTGGGGGGCTTGGGCTGCCCCAGGGGGCCTCGGGGACAGAGTCTTCCTCTCTGCTACTGCTCCAAATCTTGATGAGGAGGAGAAGTACTCGGCCCACATGCCTGCTCACCTGCGCTGTGATGCCTGCAGGGCTGTGGCCTACCAGGTAAGTCCTTCCCCTCAGGTGGCCCTGGCCCCTGGAAGACCCTATCTAAGCCAGATCCTTCTGTCTACCTTGGACTCTACCACTGGTCTTTGATCCTCACTGTCAGAACAGCATTAAACCCCAGACTCAAACTACTATGATAGCACCACCTCCCCAACTGCCATGCCCCTGCTTCTGCCTTGCCTTCAAATCTGCCCACCCAACAGTCAGCGGACAATCGGACACACCACGTTATCTTGACTTACCTGGAAATGACTCACTTGACCTCTTTTAGACTTCTCCAGCCCAGCCTGGTAGCACACGCCTATTATCAATCCCAGCACTCTCGAGGTAAGAGACAGGAGGATCACCATGAGTTTAAGGCCAGTCTGGGCTACATATTGAATTCAAGGCCAGCCTAAACTATTTAGTGAGACTCTTTAAAAAAAAAAAAAGATTTCTTCCTTCCTACCCTGAGGTTGACTCCTTCAGGTGCCTTCATATTTGTGTATATAGCATATGTGTGTATGAGTAACACATATATCTCAGTGCACACTTGCCTGTGGTAAGCGTGCCTGTGTGCCTGTGTCTGTGTGTGCACAGGGCCTGTGAGTATACGTGCCATTGAAGATTTGGTTCAGTTTTTTGTTTTGTTTTACTGTTTTTTTTGCTTTCCTTTGTCTTGTGTTTTAAAATAGCATATACCACAGGGCATGTGTGCCCTGAGGAGGGATCCTATGCCCAGGCCTAATTTCCCATCTCAACATTTTCCTTCTCAGCCCAGAGAAATAGATCCTGCCTCCACTGGCTCTGTCCCAGCTTTGGGGACTTGGGGAGGCTCTGCAGCCTGCCTCACAGGTGCTTCCGGTTCAAACAGCTCTCTTGCCACTTCATTTTCACCCGGAGACTGGGGCTCCCCTCCTCTTCCCCTCCCCCCCAAACCTCAGCCTCCCCTTGTTCCAGATGTGGCAACATTTGGCTAAGGCAGAGGCCAAGCTTCATACCCCAGACTCCAGGGGGAGGCAGGAGCTCAGTGAGTCAGAGTACACAGACGTCCTGGACCGCAGCTGCTCCCAGAACTGGCAAGAGTGAGTTGTCAGCCTGGCCCTGCCTCCGACCTCCAGAGGCAGGGCTGGTGGACACATGCCCCTCCCTCCCACTCCTTCACACCTACACTCCATGGGGGCTCTGGCCTGAGTGGGCATAGGTGAGGATGAAGTCCAGACTCTGGAACTGGGAGCAGGTGGGCATGCTCAGGGCCAGCAGGAAACTTGCTGTGGAAGTTTGGGTAAGGGACTTTCCCTCTCTGGGCTCAGCAAATGCCCAGTGTCCCCAGCTTATATCCTGTATCCCTCCCTTCCTACTGCTACCAGCTATGGGATCCACGAAATAAACCAGATGAAACGTCTCATGGGCCCAGGGCTTAGCAAGACCCCAGAGCCAAGCATCAGTGTAATGGTCTCAGGAGGACCCTGGCCCAACAGGTATTGAAGAAGTGGGGGCTAAGACTGAGTCCTTGGCTTGTCTCTCCCCTTCCGGTGGGCAGGGTGGACTCTGAGGCTCTCCTGGGTCTCTCGTAGGCTCTCCAGAATGTGCTTGCAGTACCTGGGAGACTTTGAGGAAATGGAGATCTATGAAGCCCACCAACAAGGCCGAGAGGCTGTGGAGTCTTTGCTATGTTGGGGCACCCAGGGAGCTTGCTCGGCAGAGGAAGCACGCATGAGGGAAGAACTCTAGTCCTCAACTCCTCCAGCCCCTGAAGAGAAGCTGGACCTCCTCTGAATCTTACCCACTCCCTTCTATGGTAGCTGGAAGAGAGAGGGACAGTCACCTGGCTCAAAGATGCCACTTTTGTGTCTCCTCTGTCTCTGGGGCCTGGGAGGGACAAGTTTTTCCTCTGGATTCAAATAAAACCCAGTGACCTTGACTTCTCTCTGGAAAAACTGGCTAGGGAAGGAAATGGTAGTACTGATTTGGGGTTTTGGTGTTTCTGCTACTGCCGTGCTAGAGAGGCCCAGTATACATTTTGACAACTCCCAAATGTAAGGGAACCAGGAAAGGACCAGGGATTTACCTCAGTGGTTCCAGCTCCTGCCTTGCAAGCTCAAGGTCCTGAGTTCAATCCCTCAAACCAGGAATCAGTACCACACACCACAATGCTGGGAGTGTTGGCTCATGCCTGTAATCTCAGCACTCAGGAGGCAGAGGCAGGAGGGTTGCTGAGTTCGAGGCTTGCCTGGGCTACATAGTGAGCTCAGGGCCAGCCTGAACTACAAAGCAAGACCCTGTCTCAAAAAAAAAAAAAAATCATGGAAATGTATGTAAGCTCTGAAGGGCAAATGGAAGCAGTTTAGAAGTTTAGAAGCACAAGGACAGCCCAGGCCCTCAGACTCACAGGGAAGGAAAGAAAACCACAGAAAACTTCAGGCAGCCACCTTGTGGCCACTCCTAGGCATCTTCTTAATCTTCATTATCTGCCACTCCCGCAATAGTTCCTTCATTTCCGTGCTGACTCTGACCCCATCCATTATGGTTGGGCACTGGGTGTCCACCTGGGATGGGGTAGGGACGGGTTCCTGGAACCAGCCCAATCAGCCTCTCAGCTCTGGTTCTGCAGAGGCCAAGTTTCTTATGGTTTCTTTGAGACAGGGTCTTACTGATACCGGGGAGCAAGTAGTCTAATCTGCTAGATATCTGAAATGTGACTTCATGTTCTCTAAAACTGAAAGATGAATTCTAGAGACAATAGAGCTTAAGAGTAGGAAAATTCGATTGACAAAGAAAGCTTCTCCCTAAGAGAGACAAAAGGAATCTGAAAGTGTTCTAAAGGTGATCCACCCACCTCACTTCCCAGGGGGGTTTTATGTAGCAAAGCCAGGAAGTGAGGTGGGTTCAAAGTAGGACAAACCCATCGTCAACCAGTAGCATTGCAAGTATAGTAGTTTAGGTACTATTGGTCCAATGAGAAATCACAAAGTGGACAAAATCACAATCAACCAATAAGATTACAACAATATAAGTAACTCAGGTAATACTGATTAAATAGGGATCCAATGGGAAAGCAAGTTACATAGCAACATACAAGGAATTTTAGTCAGGGATTTTTTCCTGGGAGCGGTGGGTTAAGACCTTGGTCCCCTACCCAGGTAATTGATACCTACTTAGAATATCAATCATGCTCTTTGTCCTACATAGGGTGTGGTAGTTTCTCTCCTTTTATAATGCTTGCCTTCAGTGAAGGTCTCTTTTTTTGTCCTGAGTTGGCTTCTTGGCTGTCCTTCCTATTTGCTCCTCAGCTGTCTTCCAAGTAGGCTGTTCAAGAGCTAGCCCTATCTAATTTACATAACATCAAGCAGTTCAGTCTGGCTTTGAATTCACTGTATTGCCCAGGCTGGCCTTGAACTTTCTTCAGCCTCAGTGATTACAGGGAAGGGCCACCATGCCCTGTCCTCTATTACCTTAAAACTTTGGGACAGATCTCTTCCCAGATCTTTAAGCAGGCATGCTAGTCATTCAAGGAGTGTCTGTGTACAGGTTTATTATTAAATCTCCATAGCCTATCTCATCCCCTTTCAAGATTGAGGACACCAAGAGTAAAATTTTCAGGATTTTCAAGGACATCTGATTTCCAGTTTTTACAACATTTGGTTCCAAATCCCTTGAATCAATGCCTAGATGTCTCAAGTTATTTATTTATTTATTTGGTATGGGAATGGAACTCAGGACTTTGTGTTTATGAGGCAGGTGATGGAACCATTGAGCTAAATCCCCAACAAGATACTCTTTTTTGGCACTGGGGATCAAATTTGTGACCTTGTGCTCCCAAGTGCCAGAACCACTGAGCTAAATCCTTCCCACCCAGTCATGTTTTAAACTTGCAGTCATGTAAAATTCCAGGAAGAGTTTTGAGGTCAACCCTTAAACACAATGGCAACAATTATCCTGATAGGATCTGAGGTCTCCCCTCAAAGCAGGAGACTGAATCTCCCTCCAGGAATGATGACCCTCCCAGAATTTCCCAGAACCGATCCTAAGATACTGATCAACCAAATTCTGACTTTATTATAGACAGCTAGGTTAGATAACAATATACAGTTTGAGACAGACTGGTATATATATCAAGGAAGTCAGCAAAACAAATACAAACAAACAAAAGGCATCAAAATTGCCACTGGGACACATCTAGAAAAGATCAGGCCCCCCCCAAAAAAAATCAGGCCTCAAGATAAATACAAAAGCTAGCCCTAAGGGGCCAGAGGCTTAGCTCAGTGGTTCCAGCACCTGCCTTGCAATTGCAAGGCCCTGAGTTCTATCCCGGAAACCATATACAATGCTGGGTGTGGAGACTCACGCCCACAAGCAATCAATACCATATACCACAGTGCTGGGTGTGGCAGCTCTCACCTGTAATCCCAGCACTCGGAAGGCAGAGACAGGAGGATTGCTGAGTTCGCAGCGGTTTGTCTGGGCTCCATAGTGAGCTCAGGGCCAGCCTGAACTACAAAGTGAGACCCTGTCTCAAAAAAAAAAAAAAAAAAGCTAGGCCTACATGCCTCCTCTAATGGATAAGTGGTAACTGGGAATTACACTGTAATGTAATTACTTTAATAATGCTCACTTGGTCCCATAAAGTCCAGATAGACATTAGTTACCCGGGTGGGTGACCAGAGCATCTAGACCCATCCCTTCCCCAAAATGCCTTTGTTCTTTCCATCTACTCTTGCTACAATTTGTTTCTGTTTTGGATCAATATTAGCTAAACGGCTGTAGTCTTACTGGTTCATTATAGTTTGACCCACATTGTACTCACTTCATGATTTTACACCTACCTTGTGATTTTGCTGCATAAAACATTCATTAAAAAGTGGTCTTGGGGGGCCAGAGGGTTAGCTCAGCGGTTCCGGTGCCTGCCTTGCAAGCGCAAGGACCTGAGTTCAATCCCCGGTAACCACATATAATGCTGGGCGTGGTGGCTCATGCCTGTAATCCCAGCACTCGGGAGGCAGAGACAGGAGGATTGCTGAGTTCGCGGCGGCTTGCCTGAGCACCATAGTGAGCTCAGGGCCAGCCTGAACTACAAAGTGAGACCCTGTCTCCAAAAAGCAAAAAA
>PVIC010013291.1:0-38253 GCA_004025085.1 Thryonomys swinderianus
ACTATGTAGCCCAGGCAAGCCTGGAACTCAGCAATCCTCCTGCCTCTGCCTCCCAAGTGCTGGGATTACCACACTTGGCTCAAATTCTTTTAATGGCTGTAGGATATGCAGTGATATTTTAATTCTGGATATTGGTAATGCTTTTTCTTTGTTAGTCTTGCTAATGGCTTACTTATATGTTTGGGCTTACGCCTTCCATTTTATATTTTGTTTTCTATTCTGTTTCTAATATGTTTTTACTTGACCATTTGTTAATATTATGTGTGGCTTTATGTAAAATATTTTTGAGTATATTACTTTATAGAATTTTATTTTAGATAATAAATGTACATACATAATTTACCATGGTCTACTGGTATAACACTTCATTTGAATATGCTTAGATATTTACATATACATCAGTTCTGGAAGGATTATTGTTAGGGGAACTGAATTACTGCTGGCAGTATATATAGGAGCTTTGTTGCTAGCTTGTATTTACTAACATTTGAACAAATTCCTTAAAATTAAGTGAGAAACAATAGGTCTCCTTTTACAAAATAAGTAATTTCCTTTGAAAAGAACTGGTATTTTTAAAACTAAATTATTGTTAATTTTTTATTTATTGAGCAACTGTTGAAATTCTTTCTCATTTAAGTGAATAAAGATTTTGTTACAAATTAATAGGTAGATTTTTTTTTATGTACATGTAACAGTTACTTTTCTGTCTCTGGATAAAATACCTGATGTTCTCAAGTTAAAGGAGAGTTTTATCTTGACTTAAGGTTTTAGTAGGTTCAGTCCATGGTTGTAGAAACATTTGCTCATCCTATAGCAGTCAGAGGAGAGAGAGAGAAAAAGAGGGAGAGAGGGAGGGAGAGAAATATATATTCCTCTAGGCCAAGTCCTCAGTTTATCTCCAGCCATGTCCTACCTTCTAATATCACATTCCAGCTATTCACTCATCAGTGCCTTGATCTACTAGTGAGCGTAGCACCTACTGTGACCCAGTCCAAAAAGCCCAGTTCTGAACATACAAGCTAATGGTTGACATTTGAGATCTAAACTATAATTGCACCTCAGTCCTGTCTTAAATTGGCTGCCAAAGTATAGGTTTAGGGAGAGATTGCTAATCAGTGAATTAAATACTGACCATAGTGATGTTTTACTGCCTTTTCATTTTCATTTCAGAAAACTAATCTAGGTATTTAGAGGGGACTGCTAAACTTGTTACTCATGGGCACTGAATTGCTTACTGCTAAAGATAAAAGAAATTAAAAATTTCAATTAGATTTTAATAGCTCTTTGAAATTATGTAAGAATTATCTACATTTTTCATTGCTGGCAATTAAAGATATTCATTGTGTAATTTGCTTTTATGTTTTCATTTATTCAACTGATTAAGTTCTCATGGAATTTGGAAGAAAAGAACACATATCTCAGACTGACCAGAGATTGCATTCTTGATTTAATATTTGAATTTCTGGATATCATCCTCTTTAATGAGCATTAATATCAGAATCCACCCCCGACCCCCTTATTGGGGATTGAGTTCAGGACCTTGTGCTTGCCATGCTGGCGACATCTCACTGAGTTAGATCCCCAGCCCAGGATCAGAATTATTTTGTCATGAGACTATTTTCAGTATAATATCAAAGAGAATGGAAAATGATTAATTTTGTGTTGATTATATTTTGAGTAGGGTCACCTACTATATGTGATGTGATAACATGTAATGTTACAATTTATTGTTATACATCTAATAGAGTCCTAAAATGCTATGGAAAAATAGTACCTTAATTAATTAGTGTCAGTGTTTTGAAAGTGGTATTGTGGGAGTAAAATGCTGCTATGAGGGCCCAACGAGTGGTAAAATAGGAGAAAATTTTGAAATGTAATACCTGCTGTGCTCTGAGTACCACAATATGCATTTTAATAACCTGTTTGGTGAAACCGACTTATTTAAATAGTAGAAACTAATCCAAGACATGGTTATGTTGGCTCTGGAAAGTGAAGGCATGTTAATAAAGAGGCAGCTTGCTAGGGGCTATGTAGTGCTATCAGTGTGGATTTTCAGCCCAAGGATGAAACTTGTTTGTTTCTGGTGCAGTTCCTATTATTTAAATATTTTAAGTCAGACTTAAATGTTATATTTCCTTTACAAATATGTGAGTTACTAATTTCCTCTTGTGTAGCAACCAAATTCTCTCACAAGTTTTTGTTTGAAAAAAATTGAAATCTGCAGAAAAGTTTTAAGAATATGAGAACAAGTAACCACATATGCTTTACTTCATTTATCTCTGTTCTGCATGTCTGTATATATTATTTATGTTGAAGTGTTGGTGATTCTGAGATTTGTTCTTTTTAAGTAATCAACGTGCACTTTTTCTTTTTTTTTTTGAGACAGGGTCTCACTTTGTAGTTCAGGCTGGCCCTGAGCTCACTATGTAGCCCAGGCAAGCCTCGAACTCAGCAATCCTCCTGTCTCTGCCTCCCGAGTGCTGGGATGACAGGCGTGAGCCACCATGCCCGGCACTGTGGTATGCGGTATTGATTGCTGGTGGGCGTGAGTCTCCATGCCAAGCATTGTATGTGGTTACCGGGGATCGAACTCAGGACCTTGCGCTTGCGAGGCAGGCGCCGGAACCACTGAGCTAATCCTCTGGCCCTCAACGTGCACTTTTTAGGAATAAGGGAATAACCTGATTAGCTAAATATAATGAATTTAATATCAATACATTATTCAGATATTCTCATTTCTTATAATATCCTTTATATCTGTTTATTTTTTTGTGTGTGTAAAGAATTGCATTTAATTGTGACTACTTTGAAACAGTTTCCTTAGCTTTTTGTTTCACTGGACAACAACATTTTGCAGAGTCTAGGACAACTGTTTCCCTGAATGTGTCCCAATTTGAACTTGCTTTTTCCTTTGTATTGGATTTAAGCTGTGTGTTCTTAGTAGAAGTGCTTTTAGGCCATGAATCCTTGGAGTATGAACATTGAGGCACAGGTTGGTCCTGCTGACTGTATCTGTTAGAACTTGGTTGTTGTGGGTTCCACCCAGTTTTCTGTCTCTTCGTAATTAATAATCAATGCACAGTGGTTTCAGTAGCTATTGATGATTTTTTGGAGTGAATCCTTATCCTTTTGTAGTGATGTAAGTTGTGTTTTCTCCTCCATTGGTAATGTCTTTGAAATTTTTGACATTTTCCATTACAGTTTGATTCCACCTATATAGCAGGCTTGTGGGAGGAAATTAAACTGGTTAGAGATCCATACAAACATTTGTTTTTATTAATGGATAAATTGTTTTGGGGGGTCTCTATAGCAATCATTAGTGACCTTTGTTAAAATGGATTGAAGAACTTACGTCCAGTCAACTCCTAAAACTTGGCTAACTTCACTTCAAGTTGCACACACTCGTTCACCTTGCTGTTGCTGCTTGGTGACATCTCTTGAGAGAACGCAAGTTAAATGGCTTCTTTTGGGTGAGACTGGCCAATACCTTACTCTTTTGTTTCATGTTTTTACAGTATTTTTTTCTAAGGCGTTGAAGGTGAGGAAGATGTAAATTCAGAAAGACAGTGAATTTAATGGTTAAAAATAGTATATACTTGACAAGAATGTAGTGTAAGAAAAATAGTAAACACTTCTAGGCATCAGAAGAATGCCTCCCTTAGTTTACTTAAACTATTTGAGTAATTTTAAGTTGATTGTAAAACTGAGGGAAAAGTAGGGTTCCTATAGGTACATATGTTTCCACTGAATTTTCTGCTACTCTAACAACCTTTCTCTTGCTTTCCCATAGAAATGTTAGACTTAGTTTGTTGTTAACCTTAAAATAACTTGCTGGAGTTTTGATTGCGATTGTGTTGAATCTGTATATTACTTTGAAAACTGACAGTTGTGACAGTAATAGTTTTCGTACCCATGAACATGAAGCATCTCTCCATTTATTTTATTCTTTGAAACTTTCATCAGACCCTTAAACAGTTTTCCTTATGTAGATCATGTGCATATTTTTGCTAGGTTTATACCCATTTGTTTTAATTCTGTTTTGCCAATGCAAGTGGTAGCAATTTTCCTTTTCAAATTTTGCCTGTTGATTGCTAGTTTGTGTAGTATAGGAAGACCGTTCACTCTTACATTTGCAACCTTGATATAATTCTTATTTCATGAAATCTTCTTTTGCTTTTGGTCACTTTTTGAAATTTTTCTATGGGGACAAATGTCATCTGAAAACAAAAATTTTATTTTTTCAAATTCAATCAGTTTACCTTTTATTTCAATTTTTTCGTCTTACTGCATTAGTAAAATTTCAAGTACGATAATGCCTTATTTATCATCTCGGTAGTGTGCTAAGGTTCTTATTATTATATGTAATACTTGCAGTAATCCTTCTGGAGATAATCTTTACTGAGTGCAGAAATGTGCCTCTAAACTTGATAAACATTTGAATCATGAGTGACTACTGGATCTTGTCAGATGGATTTCTGTGTTTTAATATCCTGTACCTTTTCTTCTTTTTCTTTTTCCTTTTTGTTTTTTGAGATGGGGTCTCATTTTGTAGTTCAGGGTGGCCCTGAGCTCACTATGTAGCCCAGGCTAGCCTTGAACTCACAGCAGTCCTCCTGCCTCTGCCTCCTGAGTGTTGGGATTACAGGCGTGAGCCACCACGCCCAGCTGTGGTATGTGGTACCTGGGATTGAACTAGGGACTTTGCATTTGCCAGCCAGATGCTGGAATCACTGAGCTAAATCCCTGGCCCTATCCTGTACTTTTTCATCTTTACTCTGTTGATGCAATCGATTACATAGCTTTTAAATGTTGAACCAGTCTTGATAAATTGGTTATAGTTTGTAATTTTTTAATAAATTATTGGATTTATTTGTTAATTTTTGTTGAGAATGATGTTTGTGAAAGATACTGGCACGTTTCTTGTGGGGCAATGTTTTTGTCTTTTGGTGTTGGGGTAATATTAATTGTACAGAATGAATTATGAAGTGTTCCCTCTCCTGTCTTCTGAAAAACGATTGAAAACAATTGCTGCAATTTCCTCTTTAAATGTTCATTAGAATTCACTGATGAAGCCATCTGGGCTTGATGTTCTATGGTTATGAAAGTTATTAATTATTGATTTAATTTCTTTAATAGCTGTAAACCTATTCAAATTGTCTTAAGAGTTTTGGTAGACTCTTCTAAGTTCATTTAGGTGTAATTTTTGTATAATGAACTTTATTCATTAAAAGTATACAATTTTATAACATTTTGAGCCCTGTATATCTGAGAAACCACTGGCATGATCAACATAGAGAAGTTTTTTTCAAGGTTCCTTGTGCCCCCTGCATACCATCCCCCCTCTGTCGTCCCTCCTCTGTTTCGAGTATTAGGGCCACTGTCATTTCCTTTCTGTCTCTGTGACCTCATCTTTTTTATGGCTTTATATCAAAACCTGGTTGCACAATAGTACAGATGGGATCACATCTAATTACTGGTAGATTATTTTTTTCAAGTCCATGTTAGAACCTTTCATCTAAGTTTTCATGTTTGGGCATAGGATTAATCACGTAACTAATTTCCCTCATTTCTGGAACTGTTAATAATTTGTGCCATTTTTTCTTAGCCTGACTAGAACCTTATCCATTTTATTGATCTTTGCAAATAACCATATTTTGGTTTTGTTAATTTTTCCTAGTGATTTCTTGCTATCAAATTTATTGATTTTTTTTTTTGGTTATACATTTTTGCCCTTTTAGTATTTGTGCTCAATTTGGGTATAATTTTCTAAAATGAAATTTTGATTATTGATTTTTGATCTTCTTTTCTAATGTAGGTAATCAGCCATAAATTTACTTCTTTTTTTTTTCATAAATTTACTTCTAAGCACCATTATCACTGCTCCCTCAATAATTTAGTTGTGTTTTTATCTTAACAGTTCATTTTAAAATTTCTCTTGAGATTTTCTCTTTGAACTATGTGTTTTTTAGAAGTGTGTTGAATTTCAGGCTGTAATTTTCATTCCTTTGTGGTCTGACAGATGATATTGTGTAGTTCTGTATATGTAAGTATGTTAAGGTGTGTTTCATGGCTCAGCATGTAGGCTGTCTTGGTGAATGTTCATGTGAGCTTCAAATTAAATGGGCAGTCCTTATTGATGAAATAGTCTATGGAAGTCAGTTATATAGTTAGTTGATAGTTGTGAGTTCAACTTTATTTTTTCATCTGCTGAAACTGTCCCTTTCTGATTGATGTGCAAGAAAGTCTCAACTATGTAGTCCATTCATATATGTCTACTTGCAGTTCTGCTATTTTTTTTTTTTTTGGTTCTCATGTGTTTTCACTTTGCTGCCCACATACTGGGAAGGTCCTTGAGGAGTATGGACCATTTTATTTCTTTTTTTTTTTTAATTTTAAAATTTTTATTTATTTATTTATTTTTTGAGACAGGGTCTTGCTTTGTAGTTCAGGTTGGCTCTGAGCTCACTATGTAGCCTAGGCAAGTTTAGAACTCAGCAATCCTCCTGTCTCTGCCTTCCGAGTACTGGGATTACAGGCGTGAGCCACCACGCCCGGCACTGTGGTATGTGGCATTGATGGCTGGTGGGCATGAGTCTCCACGCCCAGCATTGTATGTGGTTACCGGGGATCAAACTCAGGACCTTGCGCTTGTGAGGCCAGGCTCTGAAACCACTGAACTAACCCTCCGTCCCTGGACCATCTTATTTCTTCGTCCCCAGTTACTTCTTGCTCCAAAGTTGTCATTTAACTACCTGTTTCCTTATTAGTTTAACATGGAATATTTTTCTCCACTTCTTTGCTTTTTACCTGTTTGTATTTTTATATTTAAAATGAGTTTCTTGTTAACATATATGAATATATAGAGATTGTGTTTGATATAATTAGGTTAATAATTGCCATATTTGTTGTTTTCTTTTTTTTTTGGTAACTATGTTACAAAAAATCTCTAGCTTACAAAAATCACTTTGTGATTTTAAGCATTTTGTTTTATGTATTCATTTTTTAGTATCTCAATTATAGTTTTTTAAAATGCCTGTTTTAAATATTTACCTTGTAGTTTCCAATATACAGTTTATCCAAGTCCATTTTCAGATAATACTAATACTGCTTTATATATGGTGCATGTCCTCCCATTCCTGTGAGAAAGCATGGCTGACTGTAAGAGGTTGTCATTCAGTATTTTTGTCCCTTTTGGGAGAGGCTAAAGAAACTGAAGATTGGTTTCCTGCGGATTGGTTAGTCTTCAGTAAACTCATTTCTCTTAAAGGCAGGTCTCATTAAGAAGGATGGAGTGATGCTCTGGCATACTTGAAAATTGTTTCTTTTCCCCCTTGTCTTGCTATAAGTGTAGTGAGATTTTTCCTCCATATTTATTATGGATGGGGACCTAATCTCTTCAGGGACTGGGGTCCCTGGAGCTTTTAAGTCTGTCACTTGTCCATACTGACATTCGAGAAACTCCTCACCTACAGGTCAAACTTCTTTCTCTGGCATAGGTTAACTGCGCTGTTAGCTGTGATTTTCTGTGTCTGCCTATGTCTGAGTGTTGCTGGCAGTAGTTTGCCCGATGACTCCAGTTTGCTGAAGGATCTAAAAGTTGTTGAACTTTTAGCTTTGTTCTGTTTTTTACTTTTCGTTAGGATAGAGTGGTAACTTCTAACCTTCTTTTCTTTTTTTTTTTTTTTTTTTTTGCTTTTTTTGGAGACAGGGTCTTGCTTTGTAGTTCAGGCTGGCCCTGAGCTCATTATGGTGCCCAGGCAAGCCGCCGTGAACTCAGCAATCCTCTTGTCTCTGCCTCCCGAGTGCTGGGATTACAGGCGTGAGCCACCACGCCCAGCATTATATGTGGTAACCGGGGATTGAACTCAGGTCATTACGCTTGCGAGGCAGGCGCCGGAACCACTGAGCTAACCCTCCGGCCCTTCTTTTCTTTTTTTTGAGACAGGGTCTCACTTTGTAGTTCAGGCTGGCCCCTGAGCTCACTATGTAGCCCAGGCAATCTGCCGTGAACTCAGCAATCCTCCTGTCTCTGCCTCCCGAGTGCTGGGATGACAGGCGCCAGCCACCATGCCCAGCACTGTGGTGTGTGGTGCTGATTGCTGGTTGATTGTTGGTGGGCGTGAGCCACGCCCAGCATTGTATGTGGTTACCGGGATCGAACTCAGTACCTTGCGCTTGCGAGGCAGGCGCTGGAACCACTGAGCTAGATCTCTGGCCCTCTTCTAACCTTCTTGCATGACACACAGGAAGCCCTTAGTGGCTTAAAAGTTTTACTTTTTAAAGGATTTAAGAAAAGATTGCTTGGTGGGTATTTTGAATTTTTTTTAAGAGAATGGACAATTCAAAGAGAGCAAAAGGATCAGTGTTTTTCTAAGTAGGAAAAAAAGATGAAATTTGGTAATTTTTATTCCTAATAATAAATATTTAACTGTCTTTTTAGACAGTCATTGAGCTTGTTTCCTGTTTTTACTTCAGTGCATTTCCAAGTAATTTGCTTTCTCTTCAATATTTGTTGATAGAGTACAAACCTAGCAAAGTAGATATTTTATCAGAGAAAGTAATTTTGAACAAATGAGAATAATTATCAGCATGTTAAAAATATTAACGGTTTCATAAGCGTGTCATAGCATTTCCTAAATTCTGTACTTGTTATTCAGTTAAGGAATTTGTAGTCTTTGACCTTTTTGACAGTTAAATAATTTGAGAACTGCATTTTAGGTTCATGTTCTTGGAAAGCTACATTATACTTACATCCCGAAGTTGTAAGAATGTTAAATATATGGAACAATTATTTTATTTAAACCTGTTTTTCCTAAACTTACATGCTTATTGAACAATCTTCAGAGCATGTTTTGAGAAGGCTACCCAAGTGGCTGTTTGTAACTACTTTGTATTTATAGAGGAAATACTCCAGAGGAAAATCCCTTGGTTTAAGTTTTGGAAAAACTTTTGGTGCCTTTAATGCTTTTAGTGAATTACTGTATTGAAATAGTTGTTTTAGTTCCATATGATTCAGTGTTTCTTTTTGTGAAATAGGGTAACACTTTCTCCTTTACAAATTCACAGTGATACTGATGTTTTATAATTATCAAAAAGACTTTAATTGTATGATTTATAAGGTTTATATAAGTTTTGTGTAAGGCATATAGTGTATTTTTTTTTTTTTTTGAGACAGGGTCTTGCTTTGTAGTTCAGGCTGACTCTATGTAGCCCAGGCAAGCCTCCAACTCAGCAATCCTCCTGCCTCTGCCTGCCGAGTGCTGGGATTACAGGCGTGAGATACCATGTCTGGCACTGTGGTATGTGGTATTGGTTGCTGGTGGGCGTGATCCCAGTATGTGGTTACCGGGATCAAACTCAGGACCTTGCACTTGCGAGTCAGGCACCGGAACCACTGAGCTAGCCCTCCGGCCCTAGTGTAGTATTTTGATATACACATATAGTAAAATAATAACTACAATTAGGTAAGTTAGCATAGCAAAAATTTTACAGCTCACTTTTTGTGTCTAAGACTAAAGCAGTATAGAATGCCTCATAAATTTGTGTGATATTATGAAACAGGGAGCATGCTAATTTTCCGTGATTTCAATTTTTAGTATATTTGCTAAGCAAGCAAATAGTGAATGTGATTTCTCCAGAAAAATAGGGATATTTGACAGCTTCAAGTGGTAGCTGTTATTAAAGTGAATTAGCCCAGGAATCAGAAGTCTATATAAATGTTGAAAGAGTAGATGAATGAAGTATATAAAGTTAATAACATGTTAGATTATATGCAGGCTGCAGTGTTCTCATTTTTTCCTTGGATACTATGTGACCAGTGGAATAAGAGCAAATAGTTTTGCTAATCAGGATTCAGATAGAAAAGAGAAAGCATTCTAGCTGGGAAGCTTATATTTCTTACTAATCAAAGAAATACAGAAAGCTTTTGGGTGAAATTATGTGCAGTTGTTTTTGAGATGATGTCTACAATTTTTTTTTTTTTTTTGAACCAGGAATCAAACTCAGGATCTTGTGCTTGCCAGGCAGGTGCAGCGCCAGTAAGCTCCATAGCTGACCCAGTGCCTACAATTGTAATTGTTCTAACCTTTTAATGCTTGCTGATCTATTTTGAGGAACATGCATAGCAGTAGAACATAATAAGAGGTTTTCAAATTCTTATTCTTTTTTTAAAAATTTTTTATTATTTTTTTTTTGAGACAGGGTTTTCAAATAAAAAGTTTTCAAATTCTTATTCTTTTTTTTTTTAAAATTTTTATTATTTATTTATTTTTTTGAGACAGGGTCTCGCTTTGTAGTTCAGGCTGGCCCTGAGCTCACTATGGTGCCCAGGCAAGCCGCTGCGAACTCAGCAATCCTCCTGTTTCTGCCTCCTGAGTGCTGGGATTACAGGCGTGAGCCACCAAGCCCGGCATTGTGGTATGCGGTGTTGATTGTTGGTGGGCGTGAGTCTCCATGCCCAGCATTATGTGGTTACCGGGGATCAAAACTCAGGGCCTTGCGCTTGCGAGGCAGGTGCCAGAACCACTGAGCTAACCCTCCGGCCCTCAAATTCTTATTCTTTGAATTTTTCTCGGTAATATATTTGAGTTGCATGGAAAAATTCAAAAAATTACAATCTTCAACATAAATTAACCATGCATGCTAATAGGATGATTTGCAGAATATAACCTGTAATTATTGAGTATGGGAGAGCTTTTTATATGAAATGAAACTTTGGGAAAAGTATAAATATGATAGATGATTAAATTTGTATAGTTAACACAAAAAGTGAAAAATAGTGATAATTGTGGGCATTCAAAAATATGTACACAGTAGAAGTTATGCAGAGCAGGTGAAGCAAGCTGAAGACCTGGCTGTCTGTCGCCCACTGACTAAGAAATTTTAGATTATTGAGCAGAACATAAATGAATTTGCAGAAGTGCTGTACAAACACTTGGCAGTGCAGTGTTGAGAGTTAAGAGAAAATCGTCCCAGGTGATGTGCAGATCAGGAGGAGGGCAGCAGCTGGACAGCACAGTTAGATGTTTAATGTGTGTAGCTTTATTTACACAGACACACATACTCTAATAATGTAAGCATGCTACATTTTAGTGTTGAAATGAACATTTTGGCATAAAGAGTTCTTTTTAATATGATAAGTTTGACAGATGGTACAAAATACTTTTGGAAACTATTTGTACTATTTCACACCCTGAGCATCAGCATGTGAGTGTTCATTCACGTTGCTCTACATCTTGTCAATAATTGACGTGTTCATCCTTTTCTATGTATCAGTTTCGGCAAGTGGGTGGTAAAATAGGCCTTTGTAATTTTTTATAGTTTTAATTTATATTTTCGTGATGGAGTGACTAAGAAGGAAGGCTATCTTTTCATATATTTTTGGCCATTTACGTGGTTTCTTCCATAAACTGGCTGTTCATATCTTTTGCCTAGTTACTGGTTTGTCATTTTTTAATATTGAATTCTGGTTAGTCTTTCTCCTGGAATAGGTCTTACAATAGATTTATGTTTTACAGGTTTCTTCTGTGTTGTGTCTTCATTATTTCTGTTTGGATGAACAGAAGTTTTAATTTTAGTAGACTGTTTTCTCCTTTGTGACATTTTTGGCAAGTTTAAGAAACTTTGACTCAAGGCTATAAATATATTTATTTACCTGTGCTGGATTTTTCTAGAAATGTCTTCATTGGTTTTCACTTTTTTTTTTTCAGCATAAAAATTATGAGTTGTATTACAATAAGAGATGTATTGGCATTAATCCCCTCAGGATTCTTAGATGTAATACTCTCCCTTTTCCCCTCTTCTTGATGATAGATAACCAGTTGACCTATTTCCCTCAGAAGTAAAAAGCATGCCTCTTTGCAGGCTCCTCACTGTCATAAACCAATTCAGTAGATGTGTAAAGTTATTTGTAGATCCTTTCTGTTGATTTACTTGTCTGTCCTTGCAGTAGTGCTTGGTATATAAATAGCTTAACTTTTTCTGTAGGCCCTATAGATATTCCTTACTGAAACTGATCGTTTTTGACCTTTTGCTTCATTGTTCAACTATGTTACGTTATTTTTATTAACCTTTCCAAGAATCACATTTTGATGTTTTTTTAAAGTTTTATATTTTTAGTTTCATTGATTCTTTTTCTGTACGATCTTTTTCAGGGTTAACCTTTTGTTCTTTTTTATTTTTTAAATACATGCTTAAATATTATAAGCATTTAATGGTATAGATTTCCATTTAAATATAAAATTTTTTTTTTGAGACAGGGTCTCACTTTGTAGTTCAGGCTGGCTCTGAGCTCACTATGTAGTCCAGGCAAGCCTCGAAATCAGCAATCCTCCTGTCTCTGCCTCCCGAGTGCTGGGATTACAGACATGAGCCACCACGCCTGGCATTGTGGTATGCGGTATTGATTGCTGGTGGGTGTGAGTCTCCACACCCAACATTGTATGTGGATACTGGGGATCGAACTCAGGACCTTGCGCTTGTGAGGCAGGCGCCGGAACCACTGAACTAATCCTCCGGCCCTCCATTTTTATCTCTTGATTTAAGAGGTATTAAGAAGTGGTTCAGTTTTGTTTCCCTTTTCACCTGAAGTCTTGGCCTCTCTGGCCTCTTAATATTTGTCATGCCAACTCTTTGAGGATGACAGAGAGACAAACATTCTTGGTTGTTCTCATTGATTCATAGCCTCTTGCACGGTGACTGTGAGAGACAAATATTCTGAGGAAAACAGTGTCAAGTGGCTGAAGAATGAACTTCTTTATGTCTCTACTTTCTCTAACATATTGACCCCTTTAAGTTCTCATTGCTTCAGTAACTCTTGAATAATTATAAAACAAAACAACGTTTTTATGGATTTAATTTCCCTTTTCTAGTTGTTCTTTGGAGATTATTATGCTACAAGTAATGTGACAAGCATTATATGAGTATTCTTATTTTAAAATAAATTATGGTACAGGAAAAGTCTTATTACCCCATCCTTCCCTAATCTTAGCATGCTTGGTGGTAACCATTGGTATTGGACACGTGTGTATGTATTTATGTACATATGTATGTGTGCCTATGCGAAAAATAGATTTATCTTTATGAAGTATAACACGTATGATTAGGCTAGGGGTATAAAGTTACATTTTAGGGGTTTGGAAGTGTAGCTCAGTAGTAGAGCATTGCTTAGTATGTACAGTGTCCTGGGTTCAATCCACAGCACTAAAGAAGTATATTTTTTCAAACAGTATATATTTATATATAGAAAAAGTACTGTCTGATATATTTATACACATATGTGTGCATGTGTGTTTATTCTAATTTAAAAGATCCTCTTGGCTTTCAGTTCTTCAGTTATATTTTCTGTGTCAACTACCACTGCTTTATATATTTAGTTAACCTAACTTTTTGTGATTATATCCTACATTGGGTACTATTATATTTAAAATAAATGAATAAACCGATGAAGATACCTGCTCCTTTCTAGGGTATGTTTCGTTGGAAAGAGAAAGGCAATAAATGTAATAAATGAATAAAATAGTATAGAGTGCATGAAGATGGTAGTACTTGGCAACAAAAGAAAAAATTGACAAGAAATAGAAGTATTTGGCAATGTCAGAAGAAAGGATGATACTTTAGCGTAGTCTAGATAGGACTGAATTATTTTTGTGCATAGTCTAGAAGGTAATATATAAGATGGTTATGCTGTGTACTTGTATGTTTGAACTTCTTTATTCTTTTATTAAACTGCTGCACAGTTTTCTGTTGGCTATATAAGCCAACAGAAAATTCTGACATTGTGATGTAGTAATGATCCTTGCATCTATGAAAATAATACATATTTAGAATTTTGTATTTTTTTTTTTGAGACAGGGTCTTGCTTTGTAGTTCAGGGTGGCTCTGAGCTTACTATGTAGCTCAGGCAAGTCTCGAACTCAGCAATCCTCCTGCCTCTGCCTCCCCAGTGCTGGGATTACAGGTGTGAGCCACCACGCCCAGCACTTAGAATTTTGCATTTTTTGATCTACATATTTTTTTGTACTGTCAGATCTCAACCTCTGTTGTATATTTCTAAGTAAAAATTGTCTTAATGTAAAGATTTACATTTAAGTAATAGTTTTGAAAGTATTAGTAAAGCAGTTTTATTCTTTATCTGGCATTTATTTTGGGGATGGTTTAGGAATCTACGTTGTTTCTTCAAATAGACTGAAGACTGCAATCCCAGCAGTGCTGTTTGTTTTATGCTTCCATTCTACATTGAAGTTTTATACATGAACATGTCTTTTTGAGGATTGATGTGTACATGATGGTTCTAAGATCTAGTACAGGCTGAGTGATGTGATGTGGAGAGGGCATTTTATGGTGAAAAGAGGAAGGAGAACTATACATTAGACCAGAGAAAAGACTTAAGTTGTTGATTATGAAAAGGGATGTTGAGAAGATTTCAACTAGGTGACAATTAGCTATTTTTTTATTCTTCTGATAATTGGCTGTTTTGGTGTTTCTTTCCAAATAACTTAAGAGTACCATTCCTATAGAGTTGAAATTAAGATTAAAATCATCAAATAGAATTTTAAAGATTTCTAAAATATTAAAATTTAAAAGAATTCTGTGATTTGGTTAAGGAAAAATTGGTAATCTAAAGAGACTGGAATCCATCATAAAAATATAAACCAAGGAGGGATATAAAAGGTAGGAAGTTTAAGGAAACAAAAAGCATTATCAGAATACAGTGGTTGTTGAATTAATACATTACAGTGGAAAATCCGTTCATGAACTTTTATTTGTTCTGTGATTCTGGACAAGATGGCCATGTATTTGTTCATGCCAGAAAGATGACTTCAGTCATCTTGTCCCTTGATGTAGTGTTTACAGACAAAGACAAAATTTTGCCAAACCCTTTTGATTGCAAGCCAAATTGTTTGCAAACAAAAGTATACGTGAACCCCAGTACCACTGTACTTGGAAAATTTATCTTCAATATTTCCAGAGTTCTTAGAATTGGTCTTATTTAAAATCAGTGACAGCCAGAAATGTATGAGTAGAGTCTTTTGATACATGACATTAAAAAAAAAATAGAGGGGAAGGAATTAAAACTTTGATTCTAATATTGGAGTTAGTTCTGTCTTTTTGCATTAATGCTGAGTTAGCTAAGACCGTTCACAGAAGTCATTGGAATGACTTCCTTGGATTGATAAGTGTATTGTACTGTGTTTTCACTAAAATATTTATTTCAGTTAGTGAGGATCTCTAAACATTTACAAAAGTTCTGTAAAGCCAAGTAAAGTTTGCAGCACTCAGACATTATTTGCCATTTTCACTTTGCTGATATTTGCACTGTTGCTGCAAGCAGTGGGAGATAACTTAGGATATATTACTGTGGTGGCACCAGTTGCACTCAAACTTCTGGAGAAGAAGAAAAGGCCAGTTTCACTTTTAAGAATTACTTTAAGGGACAGTAAAATTACCCGTTTCTGAAGTCACAGTTTTTGAGTGCTTGTTTAGCACTGCGTGTGTTGAAATGGAAACACAGAAGGCTGCACCAGGAAAGGCATGTGTGAATTTAAGTGGTTCGTTGTGACTACCTGAGAGCCAGAGCAGCCACTTTTAAGGCTCACTTGTTTCACTTCGAAAAACTGCTGACAACTGATTTTTTGTTCATGAGGTCATCAGACATTTTCTTGAAAAAGAGGTAAGTGAGCTTATCACTTAACTGGCATTCTTTGGTCCCCT
This sequence comes from Thryonomys swinderianus, assembly GCA_004025085.1. Classification (NCBI taxonomy): domain Eukaryota; kingdom Metazoa; phylum Chordata; class Mammalia; order Rodentia; family Thryonomyidae; genus Thryonomys; species Thryonomys swinderianus. Next base: position 15,712 of record PVIC010013291.1, read on the forward strand.
CAAACAAAATTCAGATTTCAAGCGCATACTGACACTTTGAAAAGTTTGTTATCTACGACTGAGTGAATGACTTCTGATGAAATTGTTTTTTGTTGATGTGTTCCTAAACCACCTTCAAGTTCATTCATTAGTTAATAGGATTAACAACATAGCAGTTATTCTTATGGCAGTAGTTTATTATAGTAAAATAAATAGGTTAAAAATCAGCAAGGGACAAAGCTCCACTCACCTCTAATCCCAGTGCTAGGAATTGTGAGGCCGGAGTATTATGAGTTGGAGACCAGTCTGGGCTACATAGTGAGTTCAAGGGCAGCCTGAACTACATAGTGAGACCCTGTATCAAAAATCAGCAAGCTGCATGGGAAAGAGTCCAGGAGAGGATTTTCTTCTGGAGTCATGGATAGCAGCACTTCATTCTCCCAGAAATATTGTCTTAACACCTTGTGTGAAGTGTTTGCAATAGAGGAAAAAAGAACCTGAACCTTGGTGTCAGGGATTCCTGGGACCCTGTAAGGTAGGCCTGAAGTACTGGTATGATTTAACTTAGTTTAATATATCCATCAGTTTGACTGCAAACACAAAATTTATACTTTGGACCAACTCCTCTACCATAAATTACATTATTAATATGAACTGTCTGATGTGGTCCAGGGTTCCCAGTAGACAAACACAGTTTAATTAAGTAGATTTAACATCAAAAGCTTAGATATTAACTCTTGTAAGTTGAGTGATCTAGCCCTGCTAAATTAATATTCTGCTATATGATGATAATATAAAATGTGATGTTTTATTAGTGGAAATGATATATATTAACACAAAGAAGACTTGCATAGGTCAGCCAATATTTTTTAAATAGCTAGTGCATGATGCTACAAAATATGCAGGAGTAGCTAAAGATTTATCTCTGGTTCCAGCGCCTGCCTCCCAAGCACAAAGTCCCAAGTTTGATCCCTGGTACCAAAAAAAAAAAAAAATGCAGGAGTAAAGTGTAGTCTCTGTTTTAATGAACTGATATGTATTTACAGGTATAGTCATTTGTGTATTTCATCTAAATTAAGAGTAACTATATTTAGCAATAGTTTTCAAAACAAATGTGAACCAAAATAAAATATAGTGCCAGATTAAAGAAATGCAAAAATCCAGGTTTTGTTTTGTTAAGTTAGATGACATTAAAAAGTTGTAGAAAATGTAAAATAGTGTTATCCTCACAAAACTTTGTTCATAGAAAATATGTTTTACTTAAATGAGATGAGGTGTTATCCAAATTAACAATAAATTCATTATGTGGTAGTTTTAAGTCAGCATGTTTTGTTTTTTTTTTTGTTTGTTTGTTTTTTTGAGACAGGGTCTCACTTTGTAGTTCAGGCTGGCCCTGAGCTCACTATGGTGCCCAGGCAAGCCGCCGCGAACTCAGCAATCCTCCTGTCTCTGCCTCCCGAGTGCTGGGATTACTGGCGTGAGCCACCACATCCTGCATTGTGTGGTATGCGGTGTTGACTGTTGGTGGGCGTGTCTCCATGCCCAGCATCATATGTGGTTACTGGGGATCGAACTCAGGACCTTGCGCTTACAAGGCAGGCGCCGGAACCACTGAGCTAACCCTCCGGCCCAAGTCAGCATGTTTTTAATTTTTCTCACTTTTATGTTGTACAGACCTCAGATATTATGAGAACTCGAAGTAGGGCAAGTTGAAGTGTCAAAGTTAAGAAATTCACATTTCTACCTGCATTTCCTTTGGAGAAAATGCAATCAGACAGCTTTTGACTATGTGGTCTTTAGATTTAAAATATCACTTTGGCCAAAGGTGGATTTTATACTTCATAGGCTTGAAGTAGCTGAATGTTGGGTCTGCCATAGGTTCTCCTTAGAAGGTGGGCCTCTTAGTGGGATGGAAGGACCGTGCAGGCCAAAGGAATAGATTGAATGCAGGACACAAGGTATCCTCCAATTGGGCTGCAGACATGGATTCCATAAGGATTTTGACTTTACAATTTTCTGTATGGCAGACTTTTTTGTTTTTCTCACCTCCCACCTGGTAGTACCTACTAATGTTAAGACACTATTGATTTCTTCTTGCAAGAAAGGTCTAAGGTACTCCATATTGTCAGGGGCTGAATGGATGGGGAAAATAACTTGAGTGTAGTACTTATAACAACAGTTTTGTGCAAACTTTGTGCTTTGTCATTCTGCAGGCACTTTGTTCATACCATCCAGTCTTACAGTACATTTCCCTTTAGTTGCTCTTCCTTGGCACTTTAACATACTGCTGAGGACCTGTCTACTTCCTGATGGCCTTGAATGTTATTACTTAACTATGAGAACTGAAAAATGAGCAGTCTTAGTAAGGAGGAAGGTGATTATTTCCTTAAAAACAAGATAGAGAAACAATATTTGAAATCCTGGGATGGAAAAAGAACAAATCATGTTATTCATTTGTCTTGCATTCTTAAATTCATGTTCTTCCTTGTCTTTACAATTTTGATTTATTAAGTATCCACTGGAACTTGTATCACAAATGGTAATAATAAAAGACTTCGTAGGGACATTCATGTAGACTAATGGCACTGCCATTAGATTAAGAAGAAGGGTACAAGGTTAGGATTTGTTGCTGAGCCAATATGTCACTGGCCTTTTGAAGCATGCTTTCATATATGAAATCCAGAGGTCTAGTTCTACCCTAGCTTTCATTTCAGTCTGCACAAACCTTTATTGACTTATTGTGTGCAAGACACTGTTTCAAAGGCTGTAGAGGATATAAAACCGAGCAAGACCTGGTACTTTAGTGGAGTTCATAGCCACTTAGAGAACATGTAAAAAAATATTATGAGATAGATGTCTAAATTCTCTGAAGTTTAAAGGAATGAGGTTACATAGTCAAAAAATGACTTTATGGAAATGTAATTGGGCCTACAAGTAAAATGATGTGATGAATGTGTGAGAAGATGTGGTCAGGCATAGATAACTATTTGGGGGGCTGGCCAGTCTAGTTTGGCTGGAAAGGAAGGTGGACTTGTTGAATGCCAGGTTGAATACTAATTTGTACTTTACTTACTATGGATGCCTATGTGTAGATTTTTTTTTCTTGATTATTACAGCAAAATGATTAGGCCATGTTTAGGAAGAACCTATAAAAAGTTCAGTCTTTACATAGTTGTAGGAAGGGTTGAAACAGTATTAGAAAGATACTCGTGAAAGAATAGACAGTTGTGAAACAATATGAATGATGTTAGAGTAGTAGTATGTGAGTTGCCAGTAGATTTATGACTAGTGAGACAGGAAAATCAAAGTTGATTTTGAAATAGGAAGAATTCTGGTCCCATTGAACAGTGTGGAGGACTAAAAGGAAGAGCAGTGTTTCAGCACATCTCTGCATGTGTAACTGTATGGGAAATTGCTGTCTTTTACATGTAGGCTTTTTTTTCTTTTTTTTTTTTGAGACAGGGTCTCACTTTGTAGTTCAGGCTGGCCCTGAGCTCACAATGGAGCCCAAGCAAGCCTCGAACTCAGCAATCCTCCTGAGTGCTGGGATTACAGGCGTGAGCTACCATGCCCTGGCACTGTGATATGTGGTATTGATGACTGGTGGGCATGAGTCACCACGCCCAGCATTGTATGTGGTTACCAGGAATCGAACTCAGTACCTTGTGCTTGCAAGGCAGGCACCGGAACCACTGAGCTAAATCTCCTGCCCACATATAGGTATTTATTTCTCTGAGTAAAAGTAAATAGAACAATAAAACGTTCTGAAGAAAAATACCATACAGATTATTTGATTTTAGGATGACCTTTGGATAAATAATCTGTTTACTTTTTTTTTTTTTTTTTTAAAGAAAGTACAGAGGCAGAACACCAGCACACAGCAGTACTTTAAAAAGTCCTTATTTGGTGAACATGAATTATCCCTTTGGTAGGGATGTAGATCCTTATGGGAGATAAATGGGCATTAGTCCTAGAGTGGACAATCCACATTTCTCTTCCTTGGTAGAGTATTACTGAGACTAGATGAGAGGATAAGTGAGAATATGTCTCAACTTTTAAAATGGCCTTTGAGGAATCTTTCTGAGACACAACCTAATCAATTCCTTTTAGGGCTTTCAATGATCCAGGCAACCTGCTGCAGCACATGATTAGAGTTCTGCTACATATTTCTCTGTAAGAACTCTGGTGCCTTGTGGGGTTGACACTGAAAGAAGAAGGGTATAGTGGAAAGATAAAGAGATCTGTTGGGAAGTTTGACTTTGCTTCCTTTGATTTAGGGACTAGGAAGTCTGTTGATATCAGCACTACTTTTTTTTCTACTGTTGTAGAAAGTTGCTGTTTAGGATTGTTTTGAGGTAGTTTTAAATTGTTGTGTAATTTGAATGAAGTATATGCTTCTGTTCGTATCAGGTTATCTCATTGCGTAGCTTTTCATATTCTGATTAGTCAGGTAAAGCAAAACTTACAAAGCCTCTTCTATGGCCCCTCATATATTCTCCAGCAGTATGCAGTGCGCATTTATAAAAATACATTACTGTGATCCCAAATGTAAAAGTAGAGAACTGGGCTTAGTGCCACATTCCTGTAATCTCAGCCACTCAAGAGGCTGAGACAAAAAGATCTCAAGTTCAAGCTTACCTGTTCAATTTAGTAAGACCCTGTCTCAAAATAGAAAGGGCTGAGGATGTGTTTCAGTGCTCCCTGGGTTTTATCCCCACCCAGAGCAGATGTGAAATAGAGTGATTCCTGCAGTTTATCAGTATAAATTGTTTCTTTTATGGCGGACTTATTAAATAGGTAGTTTTATTTCAGATGTTAGGATACTTTAGATGTTGATTTATGTTTTCAAGGCAATGTTATCAAGACTTCCTATCTGCCTCTAAGGTTTCTCAACAAAAAACTCGCAAAGCTAGCTAAGAAGAAATAATTACTTTTTTTTTTTTTACTTTGTTTCATCTTTCTTGAGAGAAAGGGAGTGAGAATTTACTTTTAAAATAGGAGAACAAATGTTATATATTAAGTGTAAGTCAGATTGCCATCCCTCCAAAGAACATGTGAGTACTGGGAAGCTAGTGTTTCCTTCTGGAGTTGCTAGGGTAAATGCAACACTGTCTACTTCATGAATCTTGAGAACTACAGCCTCAGTCAGTATGAATAATTGTGATGTTCAAGGACCAGTTTTGAAAAGAAATTTTCTTCTGAAATCATTGCCTTTGTATAAACAAAGACTGGTTTACCTTATTCTCCTCCCAAAATTAGATGCCAGTAAATAAGACTAGGAAATGGAGAGATCACTGGGACTCATGTGATTCACACATTGATTACCTTGGAGTTTCAATGTGAAGTCATTTTACTCAGTCTTAGTCTTTCAAGAGTCCCTTTCCCTGGAGAGTGGCTTAATAATATTTCTTGGGCTTTTGCTCTCCATTTAATGCTCTTCACAACTTTATATGTTTTAGCTAATTTAATAATGCAGGTTGAATATCTCTTATCTGGTATTTAATATGTGCATGTTGAATTTGGAGATACAAAATCTGAAATCCAAAATATGAAACTTTTTGAGAGTCATGTCAGTACTAAAAAAGTTGGGATTTCATAGCATTTTGAGTTTTTGACTTTTCTGATTCAAGATATTTGACCTGTAATGTTAAGCCAATCCTCTTTGAGCTCTGGGCAGTGTTGTCATACACTTTTATCATGGATGAAGGAATTAGAGCCCAGACAGAAAGTATTTTGCCTACCTAAGGGGTTCAAAGACAATGGCTCCAGGGTTTTTATACTCAATTATTCTACTGTATGATGTGTACTGTTTTTCATTTTTGTATTCTTTAAAGGAGATTAAGACAATTTAGTCTGAGGTTTAACACAGATTATTATCATTTTATAACTGATGGGGTATGTATGAAATGTAGATTTGGCCATAGCTTGAAAAATCCTCTGATAAACTATTTCTAGTAAGTTTTAGTCTTAAACCAGTCATTATTAGTATCCTTGTGAACAAGCTTAGGGGGTGTCAGTGTAACCATCCTTTTTGAATTACCCGAATTGTTTCACATTCTTTTCAGACATATATAATAGCCCATAAAGATTAGAAGCCCCGATGCAGACACTGATGAAGAGGAGTTTTAAAAATTAATTTGGCAAGGAGGCCAAAAATTAGATGACTTGCCTTTTCCACATCATGCTTTAGAGTTTTAAACCACCACCACCTGTCTGCCTAAGTAGCTCAGTGGTAGAGCACTTGCCTAACATGTGTGAGTCCCTGAAATCATTCCCCAATATCACAAAATAAAATAAGGGATAAAGAATAATAAGCTTTCCAGTTTCCCTCTGAACATTGCAAATTAGACTATCAGTTCACAAGGGTAGGTTTGGCTAGAGTACCACAAATGGAAGAACATCTCATAAGCATGACCGTGCGTTTGTTTACCTCGCCCATCTAGCAGGTTCGGTCTGTTTGTTAGTACACTTCTCTCTGTCATGGTCTGTGAGGCTTGTTGGGTGTGGATGTGCTAGAGTCACAGCCAGGCATGTCAGCATGTCACCTGATAGCTCTGAGGTACAGAGGTGATGCTTATTCTCTGCTTGTCTCTCAAGTACACTTGGGGGCTGAGCCCAGCTCTATGGTTGTAGAACAAATCATCTAAGAACCAAAGGGAGCCAGGCGTGGTGGCTCATGCCTGTAATCCCAGCACTTGGGAAGCAGAGACAGGAGGATTGCTGAGTTCCAGGCTTGCCTGGGCTACATAGTGAGCTCAGGGCCAGCCTGAACTACAAAGTAAGACCCTGTCTCAAAAAAACAAAAACAAAAACAAAACAAAACAAACAAATGGAAAGAACCAAAGGGAACATCAGCTCAGTGTTGCAGTAGGAATGAAGATGGCAGCCCTTTCTTTTGCCATTCAGTTTTCCTCTTGCAGCACAGACACTGAAGTGGAGTCAAATACTTTGCTTTCTCATGCGTTCCCTATGCCTTGCTGTGGTAGATGTTTATGGCAAAATATGTATATGTAGAGTTTAGATAGTGATTGTTCCTTTCTGTTTATCCGTCTAATTCTTCTAAGTACGAATTTGATAACAGTAAGTATATTTTGAACAGATAATCCTGGACATACAAGATGTGTAAAATTAAAGGGAGTTCATTTTTAGACTGGGAGGAGTTAAAAATTACTGAGTTAAAGTAACTCGTAATGACTGATTCAGAGTAAAATGTAAATATTCCAATTACTTACAGGTATTTAAAAGTTCAGAAGTATGTTTTTCAGTGAGCGTAGTAATTTTATGGTTGCCATTTTTGTTGTCATCTCTTGTCTTTTTCCCCCAGGTGGTATCACGGAAAACTTGATAGAACTATAGCAGAAGAGCGTCTTCGGCAGGCAGGAAAGTCTGGCAGCTACCTTATAAGAGAGAGTGACCGGAGGCCAGGATCCTTTGTACTTTCCTTTCTTAGCCAGACAAATGTTGTCAACCATTTTAGGTAAGTTTTTATTCCCATTAGGAGGTTGTACAGTATGGCTGTTGGGATGCAATATACATAAACATCCCTGATTGCACAAAGGCAAATGACTCAGTGACATTTAAGTAACAGAAAAATCTTGTTTTTGGTTAGATGACTTAATCAGTGATTTAGAATAGATACTATTTAAATGCTTTTCTTTGCCAAAACATTATTGATCATTACTGTGCTAATCCTCAAATATGTTTATCACCTTTTTGTAGTTCAGGCTGGCCCTGAGCTCACTATGTAGCCCAGGCAAACTGCCGCGAACTAGCAATCCTCCTGTCTCTGCCTCCCCAGTGCTGGGATTAAGGCGTGAGCCACCAAGCCCGGCACTGTGGTATGTGGTATTGATTGCTGGTGGGCGTGAGTCACCACGCCCAGCATTTTGTGTGGTTTCCGGGGTCGAACTCAGGACCTTGAGTTTGCGAGGCAGGTGCCAGAACCACTGAGCTAAATCTCCGGCCCGTATTTATCACTTTAAAGTATAAAGAACTACAAACAACTTTTTATAGGAGAAATGGAAGAATTACTTAGGAAAAAAAGTGTATCTTTGACTTTTAGATTTTTAAATAAGCTTTAAGAATATTATACTCACATACAATTTAATGATGCTACACTTTTATACTGATAATGTAACTAAAATTTCTAATTTAGTCATTATTAAGTATGTAGGGTGAAGTATTGAAGGGTGAATTTTTAAATATTTGAGTTATAAAATTGAGGCTGATAAGCTTGATAATCTATTTTATGTCAAATACATAATCTATCTATATATTTATTTGAAAAAGAAATAACCTAACTTGTCTGTGACTGATTTTTTTGAAAATGCATAGTAGTATCTATAAAAGGTAAAGAATATGAAATTTATAGAAGTATAATTCCGTTAATGAAACTTGGTTTTTAAAATTAGCTCAAGGTGGGGCACTTAGTAGCAGAGTGCTTGCTGCTGTGCAGTGTCTGGGTTCAGTCTCTGGTACCATAGGAAAAATGGGGTGTAGAGATTTTCATCACGCTGCATTTTCTTCCTTCCCAAATAGGATTATTGCTATGTGTGGAGATTACTACATTGGTGGAAGACGTTTCTCTTCACTGTCAGACCTAATAGGTTATTACAGTCATGTTTCCTGTTTGCTTAAAGGAGAAAAATTACTTTATCCAGTTGCACCACCAGAGGCAAGTAAAATTTTTGAATGAATTATCTCAAAACTTTATTTCACTTTAGTAATGGATTTGGCTCCCATTTAGTTTCTTTCGATCTTTATTATAATTCAGTAAATATTTCTTATATTAAATCTTAACTCTGGCCCTAATGTCAGAACAGTATTCACAACTTCTTTCAAAAAGTCTTTCTGTAATATTGTATTTAGCTAGATATTTTAAATAATTCTGTCGCCATCAAGGATTTCTAGGTTCTGGGTACTAGGAGTAGTAGGAAAAATTAATTTGAGTGATCCAATAGCATTTATAACATCAGGTCTTTTATTTATTTTTTTCTCGTTGGGTTTAGTTTGTGTGGATATACCTTTTTTGGCTTTGAGACAAAGATGATCCTATCAAAATCTTTTAATTTTTCTAGCCAGTAGAAGATAGAAGACGTGTACGAGCTATTCTACCTTATACAAAAGTACCAGATACCGATGAAATAAGGTATTTTCTAATATTTCTCATGTGAAAGCATTTGGAAGACCTAGATTTTGAAGGTTTATTATTTTTTTGGACTAGGAAAATTTTGGAATTTGGGGAAATGGCATATGGCAAGGTAAAAATACCCAGATCTGTTGTCTTACACTCCTAGTATTAGTCCAGCACTGAAGATTTGGGTCAAGGTGACCACAGTGACATAATAGGGCATTGGCCCTGACATTGTCAAGAGTAGTTTCTCATAATTTATACTCTTCTAGTGTTTGTTACATGACATTTATGCCTCAACTGTAAATGACGCTCAAATGAAAATGAAGCCTCTGTCTTACATAATGAGTGAATACTCTTCCATGTTAAAAATGTTGCAGACAGTCTGGCTATTGAGGCAGATATGTGTAATCCTGTTGCTTGGGAGACTGGGGATTTCCAAGTTACATAGTAAAACCCTCTCTCAAAAAGAAGAGAAAAGCATGTTATGGAACTGTAGAACACAGTAGTTTTTTGGATTTATTATTTGTGTATTCTTAACCCTTATATGTAGTTTAGGAAGCAATATTGCCTTTCTTTAAGCTATTTGAATTTTCAATAGAAACTTTCTTACCTGTAAAATGTTACGGCTATCTCTGAAAAATTACTGATTGTGAGTATATAGTTTCTTTTTGAATTCAAAAGCAATAGTGAAAAGATAATGAAAACTTTGTATGGTATAAAACATTTTTTTTTCTTTTTTTGAGACAGGGTCTCGCTTTATAGTTCAGGCTGGCCCTGAGCTCACTATGTAGCCCAGGCAAGCCTCGAACTCAGTAATCCTCCTGCCTCTGCCTCCCAAGTGCTGGGATTACAGGCGTGAGCAACCATGCCTGGCAGAACATTTTTTAAAATACAGTAATGAAAGAACAGATTCTAGAATCTGAATCACAAAATAGTAATTCCATTTTTATGTGATTGTCTTCAGAATAATGTATTCTTATTTAATTCCTGTTGACATTTTATCTGTGATCTCTGCTGGAAATGCTGGAAAGGGCAGAGAGAGAGAGAGACAGATCCAGACAGAAAGTAATTTATAAAGGAGAACAAATTGAGAAGACTACAAATTGGATCTACAAATTGAGAAGTCTTGGATAATTTATAATTTCTCACTGGGCTCACCTAAGACAGCAGTTCTCAAGAGCAACAGCCGTGTGCCTGGAGCTCCCTGAGGTCCATTTGGAAGAAAGGTCTGTTAGTTGAGATTCTTTAGAGGAGATGCATTTACCACAGAGGACATCAAGAAGTTCTGTGCTGTGCCTTCTGCTTGGTGGACACCCAGGAAGGCCACTGTTGTAATTTCAGTTGTCTAAGTCCAAAGGCCTGAAAACCTGTGAAAACTGGAAATTCAGTCTGGGGGCAGGAAAGACAGATGAAAAAAAAATTTGTCAGATCAATCAGTGAAACAAAGCCAGAAATAAAAGAGAGAATGCTTTTCTTACCTTGTGTTCTACTTGGAAACTCAGTGGATTGAATGATGCCCCCACACTAGGATGAAGGGTTGGACCCCCTAAGGTAGTCCACTGAGTCCCATGCTAATTTCTGCAGCAGCACCTCATAGACAGTGCAAAAAGTAATGCTCAGTCTGGACAACTGTGGCCCAAACACTTTTAACATGTGAATTGACCATTGTACTACTTGGGATCAAAGTTATTTCATAATTATACTAAGACATCATTTGCATTTTCACTGTGACTTGTGTAATGAGAGTGTGAAGGCAGCAAGCCTTCCACAGTAAATCTGGTGCCTTAGAAATGGGGGCAGTGCACTAAGGTAGGCATACAGTACTCTTCATTTTGACACACTTGTAGTTAATCAGAAAGGTTCACTTAATGTCCTTGACTAGGCACTAAAAAGATTTATTTTACTAAATTTCAACCTTCACTACATCTTTCTAGTATTTGCAATTATATGTATAAAACATCTGGTTTGTACTCAATTCAGTGAGTGTCCTAGGAAAAAGCATTGTTTAGATGTTTATTTTGAATAGTAAAAAAGTGAAACTTACTTCCATGACAATAATTGCCCTGTTTGTTGCCAGTGACAAAATTGGAGTTGTTGAGCAAGAAAAAAACTACAGTTTTAAGCACTCTGTATTTTTAGTCATCAAGAGCTTAAGTTTCACAAATATGCACTTTCATGATGTGGTTGATAAATGGTATTAAGGAGAAGTTTTGGTAGTATATATTAATGTGCTAACAACTAGAAAATCTACATAGCCCAGTGAACCAGTGTTTTCTAAATGATGGGTGCACGATGTTACAAAATTATGCATGAGTAGAAGATTTAAGATGCAGCGTACACAGTGGATGTTATTAGAATACATATAGGAAGCCCTTTGACACAGTTTTAGAGTTCATAGTACCACTGAATTCCAAGAAGGTATCAGCTCCATGGACTCCTTGGTGTGTAGTATCGTAGAAGTATATACTTACTTGAAAAGACTATTGAAATATTCATCCCTTTTGGGCCGGAGATTTAGCTCAGTGGTTCCAGCACCTGACTAGCAAGCTCAAGGTCTCTGGTTTGATCCCGGGTAATCAACCACATACAACAATACCGGGCGTGGTGGTTCATGCCCACCAGCAATCATCAGAACCACATACCACAAATGCTGGGGTTGGTGGCTCAAGCCTGTAATTCCAGCACTGAGGAGGCAGAGGCAGGATTGCTGAGTTTGGGGCTTGTCTGGGCTACATAGTGAGCTCAGGGCCCACTTGAACTACAAGTGAGACCCTGTCTCAAAAAAAAAAAAAAATTCATTCCTTTTAAAAGGGGTGAATATTTATTTGTATGAAGCCAGATTTTCTTCATATGCTTCCAGAAAATAATCATTTAGTAATAGAATGAATGTTGTAATAACATGAGTATCCATAAGTTTTTAGTTAAGCCAGACACTGAAATTTCCAAAATCATAAAACAAAAATACTATCACTAAACCTGTAAAAGTTATTATAGTTTTTCATCTTTTGTATGTAGTGAGATTAAAAGAATTGGTAAATATTTAAGAACCTTTACACTCTAGGTTCTATATGATATGTATAGTCAGTAATCCATTCAAATAAAAGATGTTTAGGATATTAATATTTAGGACTATAAAGGCACCCCAGTCCCTCCTCTCCTAGTTGAGAACTGTTTATCTAGAAAGATAGGAATTTAAAGAAGAGGCAGAGCATGTACATTTTAATTTAGATGTACTTTAGTCTTCATAAAGTCATCAGTATTATTTTTAGACTCTTACATACTTGTGAATTTACTGCTCTTCAGCTAAGGAGATGTCAGCCACCACTAAGAAGGGTTGTGGAACCAAGGTAGAATGTAACATTCTGTAGTCATCCAAATACAGAATAAGGTGTTGTGTACAAATTTTATTCTGTAAAATTTGTCCAACAAACAGCAAGAAAACAAAATGTACAAGTATATAAGAAAAGTCTTACTAGAACTTTTGTGAATATTAAGCCTGAAGGGGAAATTACTGAAACATACAACAGATAGGGTTAGAGGTATGAGATGAATAATAGCTGATCTGGAAGTTGTCATTGTGCCAAGGTATTTCTTTAGGCCTGAAAGGAAAACTTTACGAGCCACTGATGTTAGCTTAATGTCCTATATCAGCACTTTGTTGCTCCCATGATGGTTGGAGATGATTGAAAGTATACAGGTTTCAGTGCCCGGAAACCAAGCTGTCAATACACCTCCTATCTAAGACGAAACAGGAAATCTTAATGCTTTCCAGCCACATGTACCTTGGCATTACTGTCAGCGGAAGAATGCAGTACTTGTTGAGTAAATTAAATATGCCCAGCATCTACATTACAAAGTTGATAATGCTTCTCTAAAATAAACTCTAAATAAAGTATGTTGTATACATATAGTGAATTTATTTTATATGTAACTTAAATTGGAAAACTTTGTGATGGTGAATGTTAAAATTTTAAATTCAGTTTTCTTGAGTTTGTCCTTTAAAAGCTTCAATATAGTCATTCTTTGCAAAAATTATAATTGGTATCTGGTAGTAACCTAGCAGTGTAGGTTGTACAGGGACCTGTGCCAAACCCATTTTACTTTGGAGGAGCAAGATTCAGCTTAGTAAAGGTTTTCCTGTCATAGTTATTACTGACAACAGGACAAGAGTCCGGGGTGTCTAACATGGTCCTATTCATTTCTTCAGTATTGTACTCCTCCTGCGTTGTGGTGTGTCACTCTTTACATTTCCAGGTTTAACTTTAATGACCTCACAATTGCTATTTTAGTTTCCTAAAAGGAGATATGTTCATTGTTCATAATGAGTTAGAGGATGGATGGATGTGGGTCACAAATCTCAGGACAGATGAACAAGGCCTTATTGTTGAAGATCTTGTAGAAGAAGTGGTAAGTTGTATTTTTTTCCTACTGAATCTCAGATTGTTTTTCTTTTTTTAATTTGAAAGTTGTCCATACCTTTGAATAAACTTGTAAGGATTTTTTAAATTAAAATGTTATTTGTGAAAATGGATGTTAGCATGCTAACAATATGTAGCTACCAAGTTTCAGAAAACTTTGATGACTTACCACAAAGTAAAAATGCCTTAGCGTTTTTGCTAATTTCAATCCTTTTTTGCATTCTTAGTCTTTCTCATAAGTGAAATTATCACTGAATAATTATAGAACATCAAATGGTTGCACTTAGTTGGCTTCAGATTCTTTGTTTCCCAAGACAGATAATTTTTCAATAACTTTGGAAAAATTCACTTATATTATGTAGATATTATCCCATGGTACAGTTTGAATATTCTTTCGTTTTTCTTGCCATTACATAATATATTAATAACCATCTTAATACACAGTACAAATTGTCATATATGTGGATGTTTAAATAGCAGGTCAGCATTTAAGCAGTATTTCTACTTCAGAGGTAATATTCCCCTCTCTCTTGGCTAATGGGGAGTAGTGGCTTTCTGTGATCTTTTATAACCTTCAAGGCTCTTGTCTTTAAATTTTATCATGGGTCTGGTATTTGCTAAAACCTGTGCTTTAATTATGTACCAGAATGATGTCAGAAAATAAAATTTTATTTGTTTCAGTTCTCTTATCTGTGTACTTGGTGTTTTGAGTCACTGAAATAAAATATACTAGGGAAATGTGGAAGGAGCCAAGGAAATGATGCAAGACACTTGGCACTTGTAGTCACAGTAGTACCTCATTGAAAGATGTGGAATTACGATCTCTTAGTATTCCTAGAATAGTATTCTTTATCCAACAGTAGGAGGGGTGTGTATTCCACACAGGTAAGATGTGCTCATGCTGAAGCATCCTACTGCATTATTTGTCCCACAGAATTTCTTGGTTAGAGTTTTTAAGGTGGATTTCCTTCTGCTTTCACCTCTTCCCTCTCCTGATTTAAAGGAAATAAGGTATAGTTCAACTTGAACTTTAGAATTCTGCATCAAATTGAACAAGATTAACTTCTAAAAGTATAAATGAAAGTTAACCACCAGTTGCAGCAAAATAGTAAATAGCCCAATCTAGGATAAGGGGATGTTACTTAACATAAATAATGTACAAGGAATGAAAAATTAACTCAGAGTGGACAGTATGATGTGGTTATTAAAAGTAAGTATAGTCATACTTTGAATTGATAGTGAAATAAACCCAAGTTAGACCAATAAGCAATCTGTATTGAGTATTTAGAATAATTTTTACAGTGGGCTTCATCGGTAGTGCATCCCTTATGGGATGAAAAAAAGTTTCTTAGCTATCATCTAGATAGTGAAGATGTTTCATATATTTGTTCAGCGATTAAGTTTTAGGAACATTTCTCTCCAAAAACTGTAATTGCTTTTCTCTAAGAACATTGGCTCCTTTCTGTTCTAACCTTGTAATATGTGCTCTGGGGAGAAGATTTGTTTTGGTACAGAAACATATGTCCCCATCACCAGCGCTAATGTGTGGCATTAGTGGGCACTCAGTAGGCATTTCTCTGGTCCTAAAATTCCTGCCCTGCTAGATGTCTTGTAAAATTCCATTCATCATTATCAGCTCCATTCATATGTCATCCCTTTCACAGATTTTTTGCCTTTTGGGGTTTTCTTAGGCTAAATTGTTTCCTCCTTGTGTTTCCATATCCTTTTGTTAATTCTACATTTCATTACACTGGGTACAATTAACTTACTATATAACCTCTTCTTTAAGAAGACAGTGATAGTTCTGTTAATTTGTACAGTTATGTCTGTTGTCATTCTGCCTTGGATACAGTAGACATTTGTCTAGTGTTTTACTCTGATTTAAGGAATTATGACCAAGTTGAGAAAAGTAACTCCATGTAGAGCTAAACCATTTCTCTGTCCTTTTCTTAGTTATTTACTGACAGCACAGTGCCAGGTTCTGCACTAAGTACATTTTGGTGGAAACTTAGTGAAAAGTGTATGCTCAGCCTTGTGTTGAAGTTTATGGTGATATTGGTGGTGCTAGTTGGTGGTAATTAACAAAACATGGTTCATATTTTAAAATGAACTGTTGTGGAATGAATTACATGAATGTATCTTAAAAGACTGGAATACAGTATAAAGTCAGGTAAAATTAAAAATGATAAAATGAGCATGCCTTTTTATATTCAAAGCAGTAGTTAATAGTCACTTTTAGGAGCTCAGAATGGCCCCTTGAGGAGGTGTCAGTGGAGATAGCTTTATGGATAAGGCTCTATGGAGGAGGTAGGTAGCAGTGAACAGAAAGGTTACTCTAGTAACTATAGTAACAAGCACACTATGCTGTGAGACAGCAAGCAGGTAGTTGTGTGTGGGGCCCTCAAATGGGTGGAGTGTGCTGGCTGGTGAAGGCAGACTTGAATCCTTGGTGCAGGATTTCCACTGCAGAGTGAGGACTCTGGAGGCAGAGGAGAATGTTAAAGTTTTGGGTTTTTAAATGTGTTCATTTGGTTTGGTTTTTCTATAAGGCAAGGCAAGCTGTAGTTGAAACTGATAAACCCTGATAAAGTGGAGGGGAGGAACACAGAGGTAATTGTAGCTGGGCTAGTGTAAAGGTTTACAAGTCACGAGAGATGACCTGAACTAGACTCATGCGAACAAAGTGAGAAGAGTAAGGCAGAGTTGTGGAGAGAATTCTTGAAGAGAAACATCTTTCTCGTATGTGTATAACTGTGAAGGGCATTGTGGAATTATGTTTGAAAATATGACTTTTATGAATTTTAATAAAACTAGAGTAATAGTTAATTATATAAAAAACTGTCTTAATGTCTTCCCTTTAGGGTCGGGAAGAAGATCCACATGAAGGCAAAATGTGAGTTTGTGTTAAGTATTAAAAGGGAAAAATTATATTGTGAACTTACTATTTGGGAACTGGCCAAAATATATTTTAAAATACTTCTTGGACTGGCTTACAAATTTCTATTTAGTTCAGAGAATTGATGAATAAATATTTTCTTAAGGACTTAGCAATGAAATCTTTTTTTTTTTAATAAATGGTGGCCAATGCCTGTATTCCACTTACGTATCACCAAACTAAGAATTTCTGGTTAATACTATGTTAATAAAATTAATGGATGTCACAGTTCCTCACATTTTTCTTTATTTTCTTGTTGGTTAGTGGTAGGATTACTTGCCTTTTTGGAATTTTTTAACTAAGTTTTTTGTCTTGTTTTTAGTGAGGAATTTTACCCTAGGATCATAATTTTTTACAATTTTAGGAAGATTCATGAAGGTGTTTCTTTTCATAATCTTTTAAGGCTAGTTTTGTGTGTATGAGTTTTTGTAAAAGATCTTAATTGTCAATCCCAATTCTGTCTTACTTAGATTATTTTACTGACTGCTCATGTAATTATTTTAAAAATAAAACACTTTTTCTTTACAATTTTGTTAGCATTTACGGTAGAATTTGAAGCTTACTTCAGTGGTTTTCTTTTATGCTTTCTGTTCTTAAGAACACATGTGCATTAAACAGATTTCCACTTGGAGTCACCTTAATTCTGTGCATTCCTTAAATTTTTGGAGTCCCTTTTCCTTCCTTTTCCTGCCCACCGGCAGAGGCTCTGTTGGTGACAGTATACCTAGTTGGTTGCCCTAGGGTGGTGCCCCTGCCCCCTTACAACACTAGGTTTACACATTCTGATTAAGGCTTGGAGAGTCAGCGAACTTCATTTGATTACGTTGGTCATTGTTATTTTCCCTCTTTGACAGTTCTTTAGGTACCTAGAGCTATTTTCCTCCTCTCTCTTAGAAATCACCACTGTAGGAATAGTGAAAAGTAGCAGCTGACATACCTACTCCTAGTGTTAGGAAAGTCTGTGGGAAACAGAAAATTTGGAAAGGTTTTGCCTTTCTTAAGCTGACCAGCAGTCACATAGAATGTCAGTTTACTATTTTGAACTCTTCCTGAATTTAAAGGCAAATTATAAATCTACATTTTAATCCCTATTTTGAATAACATTATAGATATATTTTTAAATTTTTAGGTTAGACGCCAGCTTTCTCTGATGTTTAAATCCCATGTTCATGGGGTGTCTTTTGTATTTAATAGCATTGTCAGTCTCCCATTTTCGTAACATTGTGATTTCTTACTCAGTTGGTGTTTTAGCATAAACCAGATATGCGTTGTTTTGTTTTGGGCAGAGACTGTGACAGTGAAGGATCTTAAGTTCTTAAAGGTACCCTTGGTCACATCCCTGAGTTCCCTTTGTGAGTAAGCAGGTAGGACATTCACATGATGGAGACACCAGATTCTGTGACTGTCTCCTATTTCTTGAACGTGTGTCATCTTCCCAGTTGAAAGCAGTTGCGTTCCATTTCAGGCCCATGTACCTAATTAGCAGTGACCTTCAGGTGGAGTTGCTTGAGTCTTTCTCTCTTTATGTAAATTTTCTCTTTATGTAACCAGAATGCACTGCTTAAAACGTGGCTTATATGGTAGCACTTTCTTAGCTCAAATCTTTTAGGCTGAGCCTAAAAATGCCACATGTGATTTGACTCTTGTGTCCTTTTCTGTCTGTGATATTAATTATTTCCAGTTTTATGCTTTTGTAGTTTATAGGTCTTTAGATACATAATACTGTTTTTCTCCCCGTTTTTCTTTAAGATACTTCCTAGGCCAGAATTCCCCTCTACTAATTCACTTACCATTATTTACTGAATGATAAATCCTGTGTGTGATAAATCAGTAAATATTCTTCTTCCATCTTTCCTCTGCATAATCTAAGGCATTGGTGCTCTTCTGTTATTTCCAAAACACTTACATGTAGCTCTCACTCTGCTTGCAGTATTTTCTGTTCAGACTGGTTTTGTGTCAGTATATAATTAGTAACCTTTGTCCCTAAAAAGAGAAGGAAATAATTAAGGGCAAGGACTTATCTTCTCTTTTCCTCCTACAACTCATCCTCTTACTATCGATGCAAGCCATGTCCTTTTTTTTTTTTTTTTTTGAGACAGGGTCTCGCTTTGTAGTTCAGGCTGGCCCTGAGCTCACTATGGTGCCCAGGCAAGCCGCCGCGAACTCAGCAATCCTCCTGTCTCTGCCTCCCGAGTGCTGGGATGACAGGCGTGAGCCACCACGTCCGGCACTGTGGTATGCGGTGTTGATTGCTGGTGGACGTGAGTCTCCACGCCCAGCATTGTATGTGGTTACCGGGGATCGAACTCAGGACCTTGAGCTTGTGAGGCAGGCGCCGGAACCACTGAGCTAACCCTCCGGCCCGCCATGTCCTTTTATTATATAAATTTTACATAGTTATGAGTAACTTCAAAAGTAGTATTACTGGGGCTGGAGATTTAGCTCAGAGGTTCCTGTGTCTGCCTTGCAAGCGCGAGGTCCTGAGCTAGATCCCTGGTAACCACATACAATGTTGGGCGTGGTGACTCACGCCCACCAGCAATCAATACCACATACCACAGTGCCAGGCGTGGTGGCTCACGCCTGTAATCCCAGCACTCGGGAGGCAGGAGGATTGCTGAGTTCCAGGCTTGCCTGGGCTACATAGTGAGCTCAGGGCCAGCCTAAACTACAAAGCAAAACCCTGTCTCAAAAACAAAAACAAACAAACAGACAAACAAAAAACAGTAGTATTACTGTTTTAGCTGTAGGCTAGTTTATCCTACGAATCTTGTTAACTTCTAAACAATTTTAGAGAGTGTGGCATTTCTGCCATGTTGGCATATTTGAAAAAATAGGGTTGGGCTTGGAGGTCATCTTGTCCTCTCTTTCTTGGAATGTAGAAATTTTGCTTTAGCATGTGTAGTAAGTGATTATTTAACCTGTGTTGACATGTAGTAGGGAACTTCACTGCTTAAGGCAGCCTACTCTGCTTCTATTGTTACACGTTTATTTTTCTGTATTTGTAATTTTTACTGGAAGGGCTAGGAATTCTGAGTAGTGAGTTAATATTTGGAATAGTCTTAAAAGGAATTCAGGTGAAAAGATAAACATTGAGTTGTATTTTCATATTTACAATAGGAATAGATGTGCTCGCTTCGGCAGCACATATACAATAGGGATAGAGTAGATAATTTATAGTAGTGTGAAGAGCCTCTAAACTTGTAGCATTAGGTTTTAGAACATTTAGATACCTTAACCTTAAATACTTTCCAATTTGTGGCCTAATTACTTATACAAATAGTTGTAGACCCTCAAGATGATGCAAAGTAGTGGAGGAATAATTGTGAATTGTCAGCTTGATTTTAAAATATGTTTGTTAGCAAGATAAATAATATGCCTTTGGGTAAACAAGAGCTTTTAAGTACTTTAATAAATAGAAGTTTTATAAATGGATATCATTTTATGGTGAAGATAAAGTTGAAAAACTTGGATTTTATAGTACTATGTGTCTTGAATATAATGCTGTTTATAATGGTAAAGGTTTAATTTTAGAATGAAGAATATAAAATACCTAAAGAGTACATCAGTAGTTTGATTTCATTAGAAATGAAAGCATATCACATGTTATAGAAAAATTCACCTTAAGAGAAATATGGGACGAGTACTGTGGTTTGGAGGTGCAGGGCTAGCGTAGACTCTGCCTGTGCTACCTCTGACTTCTCTTCCAGGAGGACAGAAGAAGTAATAATGAAGCATAAGACAATTAGCTGTCGCCAGGTTTAGAATCAGTGTTACTTTTACGTTGGTAACAAATACATAAATGATATGCCCCAGTTTTTCTGTATTTTGTTAACAATAAATATGTTCATGGAATATAACAAATATAGGAATGAAACACTTGGATCTGTTGCATTTTACGTATTTCACTGTGAGTTGAATTATAGTTAGATTGGCTGTTCAGTTTTGATCCTGTGAAGCAGCATAAAAGACTTCTAATTTATATATATAATTTATTCTCTTTTTAAGATGGTTCCATGGGAAGATTTCTAAACAAGAAGCTTATACTTTACTAATGACAGGTACTTCTTACTTTTACTTGTCTTCTTAAAAAGTCTTTATTTAAAGAAGAATAGAAAATGAGTCACTTGTTTATTATGTTTTGTTTTTGCCTTAGCATCCAGTTAATGATTATGCATATTATAATTTCTTGCCCGGTGCTGAGAAGCAGTTGTTTAGTAAAAACAAACATATATCCCAAAGTTCCAGACAGCATGTTTTTCTTCTATCCTATTTTCTGTCCCCACCTCCTTCCTCAGAGGTATTACCCAATGACAGTTTCCTTCCTAGAAATTATTGATGATTCTATGCATCCCTCTTCCTTTCCCTCACACTTGCACATGCTTATAGGAACATACAATCTACTTTCTTATGCAAGGATATATAATGGGAGGTTACCCTATATATGTAGGTAAAATTTTCATTGTTCTTCTTAATGGCCATAAACTTTATAATTTATAAATGCCATAATCGTCCAGGTCCCAATTGGGTATAGGCTGTTGTTATTGTTTTGCCATTAAAGTACAGAAAACAAATTTTCTTGTATTTATCTTTACCTTTGTGGAATTATGTACTTGAACCTTGTTTTAAATATACATTAGTTTAATGTTTTAACTCCAAAACTCTTCAGTTTATAGGGAAATGGGTAAAATCTAACTTGTAGCATAGGCTTATTTAAAGTGAAAACCTTCTTGTTAATGTTTATTCTAACTAGATATTTAACACTGAATTAATACAGATTTAATCCATAGTGTGTTATTTAGAAGTCTTAATTTTTAAAAAATTGTTGGATAGTTCATGGGTTTGGTAAACTAGATTCTGATAATGAAAAAATTAATGATTACTAAATATGTGATCTGAATTACTGTTTTAATCTATATGACTTTGCATTTTAGATTAATACTTTGCTTTTTTGAGGGCAGTTTCTGAAGTTCTCTTTTTTATTAACCTACATTAGTAAGTTCAAAATATAAAAACGCTGTTGCTACATCATAGTAATACTGGAAAAATGCTAAACCTTAGTGATACACTTGCAGCTTTCAAGGTGGGACCAAAAATCCTCATTTTAGTGAATTTATAATACAAGTCTATATTGCCAAGTACTTGATTTACCCATTCTTATTTTAGGTGTGTAAACATGAAAAGGAACTAAGCTTTAATTTCTTGTATCAGTTTATAGTCGTGAACTCTTTTGAGAATCACGTGGAATTTCTTGCCTGATGATACACATAGCAGTTGCATAGACAGTTTTGCATGTACTTTGTATCCTAAAAGACATGTAGAGTGTCCTGTATTTTTATCACCAAGATTTGACACTTTCATTTTAGCCTATCTTAAGTTACATGTCGGTTTGTTAATGTAGATAAGCCTTGAAGATTTCAATTACTTTTGGTAGTGATCATGAAGTTACTTGAGAACAGGTGCTGTGGCCATAGGATTGGCACTGTTAATAAGTTACAAAAAATTATATCTGATAGTCAGTGTTCACCCCCCCAAATCAGCTTCTGATCTTTTCTATTTCATTAGGATTTACATAGAAAAAAGATAAAGCATTTCAGTATGAAGTAATTACCCGTTGAAGATGTCAGAAATTTTAATCTGAAAGTAATATGAAAATACTTAATGATAATTTTCTATTATATGTCTTTTTCTCAAGATTAGACATATCTTTTTTCAAGGTAATACCTGTTGAATAAAATGTAGTAAATGTGTATTGATTTTAATATTTTGGGAAATCTTTCAGTTGTTTTGAATCTACCTTCTAAATTTTTGGTACTGTTCTCTTTTTTTCACGGTCATTACTTTTTAGTTACTAATTGGAAACATTCCTAGGCAAAGTCATGTTCACTTTTTGAATCTTCCTTTTGAGTGGATTAGCAAACAGAATATATCAGTTTTAATTTCTGTTTCCTACTTGTGGTCATGTTATTCTGAGTTATGGCTCATACAGACATTATAGACCAGAAATTACTTCTGCAAAATTTGTTGTGTATTTTTATGAAATAAAGATGAAGGTGTAAGCCTGATAGTGTAGATAG
>PVIC010013292.1:0-38288 GCA_004025085.1 Thryonomys swinderianus
AAAAAAAAAAAAAAAAAAAAAAGAAGAAGCTGAGGGTAAGGCAGAAGTCATATGAGTGTGGAAGAAAATAAGATGAAAACAACACTTTTAATTTTATTCTCTATCTTGATAATGATAGCAGAATATTTCATTTACCTTATAATACTTATGCACATTCTTTAAAAGAAGGAAGGGAGAGCCGGAGATTTAGCTCAGTGGTTCCAGCGCCTGCCTCACAAGCGCAAGGTCCTGAGTTCGATCCCGGTAACCACATACAATGCTGGGCATGGAGATTTATGCCCACCAGCAATCAATAACACATACCACAGCGCCGGGCATGGTGGCTCATGCCTGTAATCCCAGCACTCAGGAGGCAGAGACAGGAGGATTGCTAAGGATGAGGCTTGCCTGGGCTCCATAGTGAGCTCAGGGCCAGCCTGAACTACAAAGCGAGACCCTGTCTCAAAAGAAAAAAAAGAAGGAAGTGAATTTGGAACAAAGATAGTGAATGAACAAAGACACAATCTGCCTCCATATTGAGAAGCTAAAAGCCAAAGAACCTGGCACACCATTTAGGGGTCTCTAAAAGGACAGTGCTCACTTTTAATCCCTTTATCTTAATTAGAAAGGTTTTAAGGTACTGGAAAGTAACCCGTGTTAGAAAAGGCTGGATTTCCGCCTTGACTGCTATGCTCCTATCTCTGGTGCCCAGGACTTTGAGAAAAATGTAAATATTTATCTCCATGGGGGAGTGCAGGGCAAGGAGGATGGAAGTCTGGCTGGGGGCTCAGAGGCTCAGGTCTGGGTCCTGGCACTGTACCTATCCCACTGCCTGTGACCCCGAGCCATTTCCTCAGGTCTCTGTGTACCCCTCCACACACTGAGGGTGGCAGATCAACTCACTGGTTCCCAACAGAAACTACAAGTTCTCTTGGTTGTTCAATGGCTGGGTAGAAGCCAAGCATGACAGCCATCCTGGAAAAAGCGTCCCAGGTCCCACACAATATTCAGATTTCCCATCTGAATCTTTTAATAGAGAAAAGCCTACAACATGTTTCTGAGTCAAACCTAATTCCTTTTCCTTATAAGGCAAAGTACCTTTAGTAGATTGGTTGCTTTGGTGTGTCTTCTTGCCTTCAAGGGCCTTTCACTTTTCTAAACTTCTTGTTTGGAAAGGTTTCTGACTGTCTTTAATACAAACCTTTCTGGTTCTAGGAGTCAAACCCAAGGGCGCTCTATAGCACTGTGCTACACCCCCTATCCTTTTTATTTTTTTCTTTTGAGGCAAGGTTTCCCTAAATTGCCCAGGCTGGGCTTGAACTTGTGACCCTTCTGCCATCCTTATTTTTGATAGGTATAAACATCTAACTGTTTTGTTATGTTTTCCATTGTAATTGTGATTGAGCATTTGATACTGAAACATATTACTATAATTTTTTTTTTTTTTGAGACAGGGTCTTGCTTTGTAGTTCAGGCCAGCCCTGAGCTCACTATGTAGCCCAGGCAAGCCTCGAACTCAGCGATCCTCCTGTCTCTGCCTCCCGAGGGCTGGGATGACAGGCGTGAGCCACCATGCCCGGCACTGTGGTATGTGTTATTGATTGCTGGTGGGCGTGAGTCTCCACGCCCAGCATTGTATGTGGTTACTGGGGATTGAACCCAGGACCTTGCCCTTGTGAGGAAGGTGCTGGAACCACTGAGCTAAATCTCCGGCCCCATATTACTATAACTTTTGTTTTAACTTATCTATATTATCAAATTTAGACTATAATTCTAATTTTAATATGTATACAAGTAGATTATGGTACCCATGGATTTCATCCAGGGAGAAAAGGGGGCTCCTTAGAGTGCTTGCTGTAACAAAAGCAGGCACTGGAACTGATGGGAAAGAACCAGTGGAGTGGAAGTCTCCCCGAGTCCTGCAGAAAAGCCCCACCCTGGGCTCCATACCTCTGCGCAGAGCTTGCAGGCTCTGCCGGGCGCGGCGGTGCAGCTC
This sequence comes from Thryonomys swinderianus, assembly GCA_004025085.1. Lineage (NCBI taxonomy): Eukaryota > Metazoa > Chordata > Mammalia > Rodentia > Thryonomyidae > Thryonomys > Thryonomys swinderianus. The sequence continues at coordinate 1,976 of PVIC010013292.1, forward strand.
CTCCACGCAGGGCGGCCGGGTGGCTGGGAGGAAGATGTTCCTCTGCTGATGCCACGGTGCGCGGTAATACACGCTCAGCTTACTCTCGACGTCCAGGTTGGAGACGGCTACAAGACAAGGAGGGAAACGGGGCATTGTAGGTCCGAAGCTTTGCACTGAGTACTTGGCAGATTCTGGGCTGGAGAGGGAGCAGGAATGGGGTCTGGGTGGCTGGGGACTCACACTAACTCAGGGCTGGAGAGAGGGCGGAGTTTCCAACAGAGGGAGGGACAGCCTTTGCCTCTGAACAGGGGGATGGTAGCCTCCGAGATACCAGCTACCCATGACTGGCTACCTTCCTCTCCACCTTGCCTCCTGGCATCGTGGCTCATCAACCGCCTAAGTCTCTGCCCACTTATGCAAGGGGTGAGGGTGGGATCCCTGAGTTCCAAGAAGGCTGGTGACAGCCTTGGCCGAGTGGGAAAGCTGCCCTCGCTCCAGTCTCTGGCCCCAAAGCCTCAGAATAGCACCTCTTCATGTGACTCCTGTGGTCTAGCTGAACTTTGACCCATACCCTGCCTTGCTGTGTTCTTTGGAGCCCCTGGCCCCAGAGTTTCTGGATCCTGCCCTCCTCCTCCTGTCTCCACTGCTTGCCCTCTTTCAAAGCACAGCTGACTTTCCTGGTGTCATGAAGAGTGAGCACAGCCAGAATCCATGATGGGGCAATGGGTATTAAGGGAGGGATACTGCCAAGAGCATCTTGCATCTTATCCAACCTCAAGGAAAGATCTTTTCCCCCCAATCCATCATTTAATGCTTTACTGTTTTCTATGTGGGCACACAGCTTCTGGAATGGAGCTCTCTGCAAATGGAAGATGAATCCGTATGGATGGTGCTACAAAGCAGGGGATTCTGGGTAGGAAATGGCTGCCCCTGGGAACTCGGGAGCATTCTGCAGCCCAGCATCCTCAGGAACCTGCCTAGTCTGCCACTCTCCAGACCCATGCTCCTGCCATGGGACCATTCCACAACTCCCTGTGTCCCCTCTTTCTGCTTCTATTCCCTATGTATGATTCAGGGGTGTTCTGACCAATGATTTCCCCCATGCCCCAAACAGGATTTGGGCACCTCTCTGATCCTTTTCTTTTTGATGTCTACTCCACCATTTCAGTTCGAGAAGACTTACATAGAACAAGATACTCTCCAGAAAAATAAAAAAAGAAAGCAGAAAATAAGAGCAATACTTTTTTGTTGTTGGCGGTGTTGTTTTGTTTTTCTTTGGCAGTACTGGTGATTGAACTTAGGGCCTTTTAAGTTTTTTAAAGTTTGAGACAGAATTTCCGTAAGTTGCCAAGGCTGGGGCTTTAACTTGTGATCCTCCTGCCTAAACTTCCCATAGTACTGGGATTACAGCATAAGCATGCACCACCACACTTGGTTGGAAGATACTCCCATAGACAGAGAAAAACTGGGGGAAATACAACATTTTGGTGATTCATTTCCCTTCCCCTGCCAAGTACTGCAGTTATTTTTGGTTTTGTTTTCTAGTGCAATCTTCAATAGTATTTTTTTCTTCCAGAATAATGCATAAAAACTGCAAAAATCACCAGTAGAAACAAAAACATGTTTCTAATGATGTGAAGAAGTAGATGGACAGAATCAAGGAGAAAACACCATGCCTCTAAAACAGCTCGATCCAACAGAATCTAGCAATGATGCATTCTCTAATGCTGTACAACATGGTCGCTGCGAGCCACACTGGCCATTAAGAAAGTGAAATGTGGCTATAGAGAGCAAAGATCTGAATTTTTAATTTTATTTAATTAATTGGCATTTAAGTAGCCACATGTGGTAATTGTACTTGGCAATGCAACTCTAACATAATCATAAGTAGCCTCATATTCTCCCACCTTCAGCCACCAAGCAGATCACTCCTCTTGACCTGGGTTTGCTCTTCGTTGGTGTTTAGTGTTCAAGGATTTAACCTCAGCGGTTGAAGATTGCAGGATTATCTCTCCAGGTAGGGGGAGCATTTGTAGGGAAGAGTTTTATGGAGCCAAGAAGGAAATGCAGAAATGTTTCTTTCTCAAGTTGCTCTATAACCTCAACCTTCTCCTTGGAAACTGTAAGTGCTTGGTGAACCAGCCAGGGATCCTGAGTCCACCAGACAAGAAACCCTAGGAGGTGTAAATACTGTATCATTTCACTCATAGTGTGCAAAACTGAAGGTGTAAATGAGTCCAGAATATATAATAGGTATTGTGAAAGAGGAAGAAAATGTTTAAAGGGAAGGGAAACTGGGGGAGGGGCAGGGGAAAGCGAAGAAGGGAAAGAAAAAATGTGAAGGTAAAAAGAAAAATAATGGAAACAAAGCTTATGTATATTAAGAGGTGAAGAGGCTGAAAAGGGGATAGGGGAATGGGAAAAATAATCAAGATATACCATGTACAGACAAAAATTTTCAATAATGAATGTGATCATAATGTACAAGAATGGAGAAACCCTAGGAGGAACGCTAAGGCAGAAGCCAATCTTCTCAGACCTTAGAGAAGTGGGAAGCCTTGGTGTATATGGGGAAGGCCAGAGCTGGGTTAGAGCTCTCTTCTTCTGTGAAAAGGAGGGCTGTTCTGAAGATGAAATGTTTGGGATCAGTGACTGAAACATCAGCTCCCACCCAACAGGGTAAGAGTCCTTATCACCAAACCCAGCAGAGATGCCTGTGAATTCTTGTGATGGTGACAGGTGGGAGAGGGCGCAGAACAAAGAGTTTGCCTGTGGAAAAGAGTGACAAGACATTCAAGGGGCAATGTCAGAAGGAGAGGAGCTTCTGAGCACTCCTCCTGAGACTAGTCTCCTCATCAAGGAGGAACCAGGATGCAGGGCTGAGCCCAGGTGAGAGGTAGGCCAGAAGCCTCTTACAGCTCCTCATTTCCTCCGTGCTGTTGGCCAGAAGCTTGTAGTGTTGACTTCAACATCCCTTGGAAAGCAGATAAACTGTCTATGGTACCTCAGTCTTTGGTTGGGAAGAGCTGAGTTTCTCTATTTCTCATAGTGTTGCTCTCAAGAAAAGACTCCTCTGGCGTGCATATCAAAACTGCAGCATCCTGAGCTCCTAACAAGACTCCCTGAAGCAGAATTTGCAACAGAGTCCTGATCTTTTATATTTTTAAAAAGTAGCCTGAGGTAATTTTTATCATCAGGTAAGTTTGAAAAACACAAAGTGTTTTCTGATGATGTCTTGGGGGTCTTGTGGTAGTCAAAGGAACTGGGTAACATGGGAGAAGGGAAGAGACCATTGATAATGGAAATATCCATCCATCCATCCCTCTATGGAGTATTTTCAACTAGCTGTTAGCTCCTGGCATAGTACTAGGTGCTAGGACACAGCACAGAACATGAATATATGGAATCCCTGCCCTCTGGAGGCACATGTTTTGTAGCACTGTGTGAAAATGGTTTACACATCATTCTGAATGAAAGCAATGGGTTAGAAGAAATGCCGTCCGGCATACTCTCCCTGTTGTAACATTATACAATTCCCATTTTAGAGACAGACTAAGACCTCTGGATTCTAGAGCCCCTTAAACCAAAAAGACTATAGTCCCTTCTCTTCCACCTCTACCTTTTTGCTGTAGGTAATCCCAAATTTTAAAATAAATTAATACATCATAAAGAAACTCAGCACAATGTTTTCCTCATCACTGAATATTAAATACCAAGCTATATGAAAAGAAAAGTACTATTTTTAGTATCTCCTTTCTGCTGGTGTCCCAAACAAACACATTCCTACTGAACCTTCTCGGCAAGCCAGCACAGAATTTCTAGGCTGCCAAACTCTGCCTGCCTCCACAATTAACAGATGCGAAAACCAACACATGCATTTAATATAGTGGCCGAGCCACGGTTTCTGGAAAGGAGCAGTCTTCACAATGACAGTTTTCTGGGCCAGGGAGCCTCACATTTCCCTGTGCAAATGTGGTTTCCTCCCTTACTGAGGAGCTCTGCTGGGTTTCTGTCATGTAGAAGCATGTGAGCATTTCACTCCATTAGTTGTCTCAGTGGGATCTAGCTTTGAGACTGGGTGGGAAAGGGAAGAAAAACTCATGCCTAGGTTCCCTGTCCTTGGGTTGCAGAGCCTTAACCAGTATTATATGACCACGGGAGGTGGAGAGATAGGTATTACTGAAGCTCCTTCTGGGGAAACTATGCCATTTTTCATCATTAAAACTCGATTTCTTTTCCTAAGTAACAGTTCAACCCAGGTGAAACCTATGCATTCCTAAGTTTGCAGTGCCACTGCCTTTGCAAGCATACCCCACACCTTCAGCTTCCCTCTACTCTTGGTATTGTTTGAATTACTCCACTGATGAGCGCATAACTGATTTTTGAGGGAATGGGGCCTATTTATTTATTTATTTATTTAGTTAGTTAGTTAGTTAGTTAGTTAGTTTTCAGTTTTTTGAGACAGGGTTCCACTATGTAGTTTGGGCTGGCCTTGAACACACTTTGTAGCCCAGGCAAGTCTTGAACTCACAGCAACCCTCCTGCCTCTGCCTCCCAAGTGGTGGGATTACATGCATGAGCCACCATGCCTGGCACTGTGGTATGTCATACCAGAGATCAAACTCAGGACCTTGCACTTGCCAAGCAGATGCCAGAACTACTGAGTTAAATCCCTGGCCCAAATGGGGCCTATTTTTGAGGCAGGTCACTGGGGGCTGTGACCTGGCAGAATATCATCCTCTCTGGCTTCTCCCTTCCCTTGCTTCCTGGCTGCCATGATGTGAGCAGTTTTCCCCCATGGCAGGCTCTTCTGCCATGACCTTTCTGTGTGGGAGCCTGCCAACCATGGACTGACATGTCTGAAACTGTTACCCAAAATAAACCTCGCACATGGGTGTTCAGTATTTTGTCCCAGCCACAAGGAAGTGACTAACACAAACCTCATTGTTTCCCTTTTAAAAGTTTCACTGCAGATGAACCATACACAACAGCAAGTTAGCTTAGTTAGTACCTTTGGTAATCTGTATTCTCATAAAAATGGAACCAATAGAAGCAAGAGCATTTTTTCTACATTTTGTGAATACATCTAGGGACCCTTTGTGGTAGGGAGAATTCTAGGATGGTCCCTGAGACCCCTGATGTATCAAGTGCTAAACTATGTAATCTTTCCTTCTCTGGGTATGAGTAGAACCTATGATTTATGTTATATTACATGATGAATAATTTTAAGATTCCTTCTCAGTTGACTTTGAGTTCAGCAAAAGAGAAAGTATTATCTTGAACGAGTCTGGCCTAATCAGGTGAGCCTTTAAAAGAGACAAGAAGCATCGGAGACAGTTTTCCTGTTGGTTATTAAAAAAAAAAAAAACACGCCATGTTCTGTGTGAAGAGAACTATGTGGAGGAAATGGTAGGTAGCCTCTAGATGTAAGTCTCAGTCCTACAACCTCAGGGATCTCATGACAGACATTGGAAGATGATAAATGGATGTTGGTTTAAGCTGTGAGTTTATAAAAATTTATTATACAGTAATGGAAATAATAATAGAAAACAAATATAGCAGTCTAGAGTCAGTCACTCATATCTTCTCCCTTCTGTTACTGCTGTTCATAGAAGGGCTAACAAAGGCAAGGGTTACAATAGGAGACAGGGTTACATTTTTTATTTTCTCCTCTTCAATAGGAAAAATGCCATGTATATGTATCATTTTTCCTACCTAAAACTATAAGTTCCCAAGGGGAGTTCTAACCATACACCAAACTCTAAGTCAAGTGCACTCCACTCATAATATCATGGTGCCCTCATAGTACTCAAAAAGGAAAGCATTGGTCCATTTCATAGATTTGGAAACAGAAGCTTAGAGAAAGTGTTTTTACAAAATCATACACCTAGTAAGTACAAGATCTATGATTAGAAACAATCTCTGGTTGGTTTCCAAGCTTCTTTTTCACAAACCAATACTGAAATAAGTTTGCTTAAACTAAAGTTGATTAGGTGGGGAGAGGAAGAGTGGACTTTATGCCAGACTGACAAATATTTATCAAAGGATTTTGAACTGCCACTCTGTGTCATCTGCAGTATTAGTTAGGTATAACCTAGAACTGAGTGAATCTTCCAGGATTCTAAGTGCCTGGAGAGGAAGCTGGGAAGACCTGTTACATTCCAGAAGGACAAACAGCACCACAAGCAGATACCACAAAGGCCAACTGTTGAAAGAACCTCATCGTAAGGAATGTTCACAAGGTTGTGAAAAGTCTTTATATACTGATCTTAGCTCATTCCCCTGTCAAACCCTGGAAATAATGGAATTGTCAAGATCTTGATTCGTAGTGATATATTAAAAACATGGAGGGCCAGAGGGTTAGCTCAGTGGTTCCGGCGCCTGCCTCACAAGCACAAGGTCCTGAGTTCGATCTCCGGTAACCACATATAATGCTGGGCGTGGAGACTCACGCCCAGTAACAATCAACACCGCATACCACAGTGCCGGGCGTGGTGGCTCACGCCTGTAATCCCAGCACTCGGGAGGCAGAGACAGGAGGATTGCTGAGTTCGCTGTGGCTTGCCTGGGCACCATAGTGAGCTCAGGGCCAGCCTGAACTACAAAGCGAGACCCTGTCTCAAAACAAAAACAAAACATAGAGATGGTCATTAGATTCCTTGGAAATGAGCTGATTTGGACATTGAAGAAAACTAGTGGCTAACACTCGCTCAGAAAGTCTAGCCCCATTTGTAAGAGCAGAAGGGAGTGTGGATTAATGAACTATTGGGAAGGAGTAGAAATCAGGAGCAAATGTAAGGTCACCCCAAGCTTCTCCAACCCCAAACATCCTCCTGCTCTGCTTGGGTTGGTATGGACTTGATCCACCTTTCCTGGCCTCATGAGCTTCTTGCTGACTTTATTACCCCTGGGACAAGTGCAAAACGCCTATTATTGGCCCCCCCTCCAGTCTCCACCCATGCCCTGGCTTTCTCCCACTGTAGCTCTTTCCTTTTCTCAGGCTCTTAAGAACTTAAAAGGGAGGACATGACAGCAGAAATCAAAGTTTAATGCTGCATGTGATGAAAATTTCAGAAAAAAATATGCCAGCAGCTCAGAAATGGAATTTTTCCCCCTCAAGGGAGGGAAGAAATTCTTTAAAATGTTCTTAAAGTGCCTACAGGATACATTTGCCCACACACACCTTTGCCACCCTTCCTTCCTGCTCTTCTATTCATCACAGCAGCCTTTTGGCTAAGAACACATAAAAACCATCCCTTCTGACAGCCCGTGATAGAAAGCAGCGAGGAGTATTCAAAGGAATACATTAGTAAGCATCTGATGTAGTCAGTGTCACAGACTCCTAGCCAGGTTGCTCCTCAGTTCCCTGCTATGCTGAAGCCAATCCTCAGCAACCATTAGCTTGGTGAGCAGAATGGAAATCTCAGTCCGCTGCTGCTGCTGCTGGAGTCCTCAGCTCAGGGGGCAGGATGGGGATAGGATTTCACCTAGCGAAACCATTCGCTCCCTCCTGCTCTTCTGTCCTTGGAAACCAGCTCCCTTGCTCACTCTGCACTGAAGCTTGGAGGAGAGAACAGGAGAGGGTACAGGGCCAGCAAGAACCCCGTGACTCCTGCCACCTGCAGAGTAACCCAAAGCCAAAGTCAGCTTTTCCAAAATTGCTTGTGCTGGGCTTCCATTTCCCTGGGAGCACAGTAATTCAGACTTCTCTCTTGTTGCACAAAGCATCAAAGGTAGATCTCTCAGTGTCACAAAGACCTAGGTTGCCTAACAAATTTCAGTGCTTTAAAACATTGCAACATCAGCAGAAAAGAATGTGTCTGTGCATTTATTTGTACACTAAAAAATCTAGAATGATTTTCCCATAGAAATATTTTCCCCAATTTCTTAAAATGATGCTTTGTATATCCAAAGGACTATTGAATTATTACTGACACTGTTGTTGTTTCCTGTGGAAAGAAACCTGCATTTTCTTTGCAATTCAGCCACCACCTGGTTTTGTGCAGGTGTTTCAACATTCCTGATGTTCCGGCTCCTCATCTTTACAAATGGAGGGTTGAGAACTTTTGACCCCTGAGACCTGCCCTGCTCTCATCAATACCACCACTTTGTACCAGTTGCCAAAATCCACCTGCAAAGACTCTATTAAAAGGATGGCAGGATGGGTTGGTGTAAAGACCTTGGGCCTGAGGTGGAGAAACGTGGATTAACCACTGTAGTAGTGGAATCCAGAGCTGGTCACTGAGCTTTCTGAGCCTCTGTCTCCCTCTCTGAGAAATGAGAATTGCACAGCCATTGTAAAGTGTTGCTGAGCCTTTAATGGAATGGCAACTTCTTCGCCTATCAGCAATTAATCAATATCTGTTTTCTTCCCTACACTGGAAACAAAAGAAGACCAAGAGTCCAGGAGCAGACCAGGGTCCAAGTTCAAAACAGGGAAGCCTGTAGCACTCCAAGCTTCTCTCCGTCCGTACGTCTGTCCTTCCTTCCTTCCTTCCTTCCTTCCTTCCTTCCTTCCTTCCTTCCTTCCTTCCTTCCTTCCTTCCTTCCTTCCTTCCTTCCTTCCTTCCTTCCTTCCTCCTTCCCTCCTTTCTCTCTCTCTTTCTTTTTGTTTTTTTGTCTCTGTCTCTGTCTCTCTTTCTCTCTTCCTCTCATCTTCTCCTGTTTTCTTAGTGGGACAAAGATGAAGCCAGTATAGACCATGCTGGGAATCTTGCATTCTGGAAACTGGAAAGAAAGTTGTACATAACTGGGTACCTGAGACTTTTTGAAAGTTCCAATGGCCCCAGTTCCTAGTATCTGTTGAGTGGGGCAGCATTTAATGCATGACTTGACAAGCTTAACTCTCCAAGTCATTGTCAGAATTGCAGGACTATGCATTCTCCTTTGGAGCAGATGTTTTTGTTTGTTTGTTTGAAACAAGGTCTCACCGTGTAGTTCAGGCTGGCCCTGAGCTCACTATGTAGCCCAGGCAAGCCTTGAACTCACAGCAATCCTTGGGATCCATCAATCAATCCCAAGTGCTGGGATTACAGGCTTGAGCCACCATGCCCAGCACCTTTGGAGCAGTTTGTAATTCACTTGTTTATCTTGAGATCATTTGTTTGCCACGATCCACACCATGCCCTTCCCCCACAATGTCAGCCTCAATCAACTGTCACAGTTCAGTTATTGTTTTAAGAGAACTCCTTTAGGCACCCAACAGTCATTAGATTTTACTGCTGGAACAGATCTGGGAAATAGTGGAGTTCCATGTTTTTTCAGACTACAAGGTGTGACCCATTAGTGGGGTGTGAAATCCATGCAGCAGGTCAAAACTAGCATTTAAAAAAAAAACAATGAGATAGAATAGAGTAGAATAAAATATTCAATTGCACCACACTGTTCTGTGAAGCTCTCATTTATTGTTTCTATCATGCATGTATGCTTGGTTATTATATAAAAATCCATTTCTTCCTCTGTGTAGCAGTGAACACACTGTTAAAACCACAGTTGAGGAAGCTCGGTTATTTTCTGATGAGAAAACCCAAGTCCAAAGATTTGATCCAAAAATCAAATCTCTGTGTTTTGGCAAAAACTAAAGCCCACATCTCCTGTGTCTAGGACCATGTACCTCCCTTGACTGGGCTTTCATGTCTCTCAGTCCTTATTTCTGTCTAACAACAACATTTGCCAGGTGTCCTTCTGGGGGAAAAAAGAAACAACCAAAACTCTTCACCTTCATCTGTTCACCTTGAAACCAGCCATCTCTTATTTCAGGATTTCAGAAGCATTTCAGCCCAAGAAACAAACCTTGGGATGAACCAGCCATATCACAATGCCAATACTTGCTCTGTGTTCCTTTACAGAACCTGGATTCCATGAAAGTCACCCCTGTCAAGAGCTGCTCAGAGGGCATTCTGGCTGAAAGGCAGAGCCTTGTCCAGTTAGCAGAAGCAACTATGGCTATGTGAAGGCTTAGAGCACACATATCATCATAGAAAAATGACCCTAATGGAAGACCTTTGTTATGGTGATGGGAAAACAAATTCTGCTTTCTCCCTTCCTGTTTAAGATACAAAGCTGGGCAACATGCAGGCAACATTGGATCTATGAAATATCAGAACTCCTTTGCTGTCCTATAGCCTCTCTCTTGACATTCTAAGATTTCTATACTAAACAACCCAGAAGAGGATTGGTTCAGGGTAAAAGAAAGGCTCCATTTAGTTATTCTGGTTGACTCTCATACCTGGAGTATTTCCACCACTTGCCATCCATCCATTCAGTTTCCAACATTCATCTCCAACAAAAGTCTTTTATCACCAGCTCCCACGAGCCCTGAGCTGCTGCGGTGTTCACTGGTTTCCACCTCACCTTTGCACTGCTCGTAGGCTACCCTACCTTGCCATGTACCTGACCATAGTCCTGCAACCACATTCTTATACCTGTGTCAAAGGGAGTCATGTTTTACTTTATATCCCTGGTGATGGCAGGCATGGCCCCATGTATATGCTTAAAGGAAAGGTGTTTGCTTTTTTTGTTTGTTAATAACTCCTTGTAGTTTGGCAGGGAAAATGAAATTGGCACAAATAGCTTAAGTGGGTTTTACATGGACTAAGGGTTTATTTATCTAGAGAATCACAAAAGCAGAAATTCAGATTACATATAAATGCAGGATTCTCAACCACAGGAGTCTAGAGAGGGTAGAGAGGATATTATCCAAACAGCATAGTGAGGCATGAAGAAAGGGAAATGTGACAGCAAAAAGGAAAAAAAGAAAAACAATGAAAGGCTGGGGAAATGAGTAGAAGAGGGCATGATCTTGCAAAAGAAGTGCACATTCTGAAGCCTAAATGTTTTAGAAGCTCTTCTAGTTTATAGACAGCACTGAACTAGTGCAGTACTAATTTAGTTATAAGCAGGACAATTTATTAGATACAGTTGACATATCTAGCAGCTTGAGTCTAGACACTCATTGATGCACACTCACTTGCATTGAGCAACTACTTTCGCAAAGCTCTGGGCTGGGAACAAGGGAACACACAGATATATAAGACAAGATCCCTGTTATACCAAAGCTCATGCTCAAGCATTTATTCATTCACTTATTCTTTCTTCCAAGCATGCATTACATGTCTTTGATGTATGAAGTAAAAAAGCTGTAAAGATGAAAAATTTTCTCTCTGTCTCTGTCTCTCTCTCTCTCACACACACAGTCACTTAGTAAAATATAATTTTTGAAGATATCTATTCATACTGCAGCTAAGAAAAATATATTCAGTGGAAAGTTAAGAAAAAAGTCCAAAAAAGAAGAGAAAAGCCACTCATAATCCTATTACCTAAAGCTACCATTAGTGATTAGCACATTTCCAAGCAGTTTTCTTCAGGTCCATTTTTATGTAGTTGATATATGTACGCCCTGGTGACCACTACTTGTTAAAAATAATTTTCCACTGTGAATCAAAATTTCATAAAATTATTCAGAAACAATATTTATTAAGAACTGCATCATATTTTACCACATAAATATATTGCAGTTTATTGACTCTTCCACCATTGGACATTAGATGAGTTCTAATTTATTAAAAACACTGCCATGAATATATCTTCTTGAAAAGCCTCATCTAGGTCACATTCTTCATTGACTATAAATGTGCCATGGGCCAGACTGGAAATCTCAGTGTTCTTAGCATGAAGATATCTCTCTTTTCACGCTGGTTTGCAGCAGAGGCTATAAAGGGAGTGCTCCAGCTCCCTAATCAAGGGATAGGAGCAGATAAGTATCTTGGATATATATAGGTATATGGCACCGAGGTATTTCCTTTTAAAAACACCAGAACTGGAGTGGAAGTTGCTTGGCAAAGAGTCAGAAATCATTACAGTTTAAGTGATCATATCCACAGATTGTACATAATAGCAAAAGGACTCATATTTGTTCTTGTCAAAATGTATCATTCTTGGCTCGACAATGCTAGTGGAAATATTTGTTCTTCACAAGGAACTGTCATTGTGGGAGAAGTTGTATGGATATAAACGACACAGTCATGGAACTGAGAAGGCTGCCTTCAAAGACAGGAACTGAATATTAACATAATAGTTTAAAGCAACTCCAGGGTGCATAAGAATCTCCTGGGGATCTTGGTAACAAGATTCTTCCCCAGCATCAGCGATTCTGATGCAGTGTCTGGGATGGGCTCTGAGAATTTGTATTCCTAATGAATCTCCAGGGGATGCTGATCTGCCAGTCAGTGGACCAGAGACCAAGGTGGTGTTCGAATGAACCATATTAAATTGATATTTGACTGTGTTGATCTACAAGAAATTCTTTCAATAGTTCAGTCTAATAGTTAGACCAACCCTGGTCCATGCTTCATCGGCCCACATTCCCTTAAAAGGTACCAGTCATGTTACAAATTTGTGAACAACTTAGAGTATAGAAAAGAAAATATTGATCAGAAATAAAGATTTTGATCTTTCAGGAGAGCCAAATGAAAAGTGAAGACAGACTTCTAAAGATTCCCACAAAGGTTTAAAAATAAAACCCCTTTGTGAATGTCGCAAGTCCATTTTCATTATTTGCAAAGAACCAAATGAGGCCGATTATAGAAATGCAATGGATTTTATCCTTTGCTATTCTTGGTTTCTTGAAAAAAAACCTCTTCTTAGGGGACAATAGAGAGAAAGGTGGCACTGTTCTCACAAAGATGAGCCTGATATTTTAAAGTTCCTTCACTCTTGCTCAAACTAAGATGCGAGGTTATGAACATGGTCACTAATGATATTCTAGGAAAGAAAGTAGAGCTGGAGTGGGAGAGGCAAGTCAGAAAAAGCATATGAAAATCGTACTCCTATTTAGGAAACACTGCATGCAACTACTGGATGTAAGGGGGGAAAGAGTCCACTTTTAAATATGGTGCATGGAGCCTTTTGGTCCTATTGGACAGGTGGTTAGATTATGGAGCAGTAAGGTAATTAGCACATGACATCCAATTATACATGCTGATAAATCTTTTCTCATTGGTAGAAGCTAGTCTCTTCAAATTTACTTAGAAATCATTATTGGTAAGAGAAAATTTAAGATACTTACAAAGGCCCAAAGTATGACCTTCACTACACTTGCTTAGAATTATTATTTCCTAATTAGTATCTGCATAGCCAAAATAGAAATGATGTTCTTTATTGGACCGACAAAGAAGCTATCATTACAGTAAGTCTTTGACTTATGAATGAGTTCTGTTCGGGAAAAACATTCATAAGTCAGATTCATTCTTAAGTCCAGCAAAGTGAGTCTTATACACCTTTAACACAAATATATAATGTGTACTGCTTTGTGCTTTCTAGCAGTCCCTTCCACATCACTACTGCTTTTCCCTTGGCTTCCAGACATCCTGGGGTAAACTGAGCACTGTAGTACTGTACGCTATTGCACTGTACAGTTACCACTCAGCAGCACCAATGTGACAGTGTCCAGCAGACATGTGAACTACGTCCATAATTTGTTCACATCTAGGAATGTTTGTAATTCAAGGTCTGTTCATGTCTGTGAGAGTTCACAGCTCGAATGTTAATAAGTCAGGGGACTTACTGTACATGAGTCTGTGACCCAAAAGACATTCTTTTCCAAGGATCCATCCATGTTAAATGCATAGATATTTTAATGAGTTCTACTCTCAATATGAAGGCATGGCTAAACAAGTGAGGAATACTTAACCCATGATGTATTCAACATGGTGTCAGAAAAGATGGTTCTCTTGCGGCTTAACAGGCCTGAGTCTAGCTAAGTCTGTAGAGGTACTGAGGGAGGTGTTCCACATCCATCCACTACATCTGCTGCCCTGCACCTGCAGCTAGCCCTCCTCTCTTCAGCTGAGACAGTCTTTACATACTGCACACTGTATGTCAGGAGTGCTCACTGTTTCTAGGCTGGTTTCTTCAGTAGACAGAAAACAAATAAGTTTCAGACTTTGAAAATAAATCATGAATTTAAACTGCTACTTCAAATTCAAATCTAGGATTATAGGTTTTAATTTAACTTTTTTATTTTATAATTGATCACTTTTATACCAAACATCTTGATTCCTAGTGACAGTGCTATAATTATTTATTTGAATCACTGCAAAATGACTGCAATAACTGAAGTCAGTTTTAGATTTTTTGCCTTTGCTTTTGGGATATTTTCTACTGAAAAGGTACAGTAAAGAGTACTTTGTTTGAAAGTCACATGAAGTGACTGAAGGTGTTAAGTATGAGAATGCTATGGTTCTATGTATTCTTTTGGGTGCATAAAAGGAAAAAATGACAAGAGACTCCCAGGCACCTATTCAGATGGCTCTAGTTCGTCAATAACTAAAACCCACTGAAAATACCTGTATTTTAAAATCTACAGTTCATTTGAGAAAAACCTGTAAAGCTCCTTGCCCTTCACACTCATCTGTCCCACGTGCTGTTATGTTTAGAAAACGAATAGCTCCTCCCCTTCCTTCCTTGTCTCCAGTGAACTCTGCCCTTGGCCCTCAGAGGAGCTGGGCTGGCTTTGTTGAATAACAGCACAGAGAAGCCTATGCGGTGATGAGGAGAGTCTTTGATCTCCAGAAAACTTGAAAACTCCAGCCTGGAGGTCTTGGCATTTATCCCAGAGATCAAACACATGTGTTGGCACCTGCAGGGAAAAGGGAAATGAACTAGGCTTTTTTGAATCCAGAGCCTGTGATGGAAACTCCATAAGCAATAGTAGAATCTACCAAAGGCCATGGGCCCATCCGATGCTAGGAGGAACCTCCATGGGGATTTCTCTACCAAAGACTCAGTGAGTGGACCACACACACTGGGATCAGACAGCTTCACTCAGGAGTGACTGTGTATGAGTCCCAATACTAAAAAATTAGCTGAGCCATATGAAATTAAGATAAACCCAGATTGGAATATTGACAGTTTCTTATGATCCAACCTAAAATGAAGGTAGAAAGAATCTATCAGTGAGGGTCCCACCTACTGTGGCTGGGCCAAGGGTTGCATGAAGTGGATTAGGGATCTGTCCAGGAGAAAGACAAACACCACTTACTAAGCATGTGTAAGAATACACACTGGAGTAAGCTCCCGATATAGGCCATCTTCTTTGACTCCCACAATAAAACAAAGAAGCACATTTCATTATCTCTAACTTGCCAAATAAGCACTGAGAAGTTAAGAAATATGCATTGTGTGCATATATCACATTTTCTTTACCCATTCATGTGTTGATGGGCATCTAGGTCATTACCATAATTCAACTATTGTAAATTGTGCTGCTGTAAAATAGGTATGCCTGTGTCACTGTGATATGGTGGCTTTAACTCTCTCAGGAAGATATCTAGGAGAGGGATAGCTGAATCAAATGGAATTTCTATTTTTAGGTGTTTTTTTTTTTTTTTTTTTTTTTTGAGACAGGGTCTCGCTTTGTAGTTCATGCTGGCCCTGAGCTCACTATGGTGTCCAGGCAAGCTGCGGCGAACTCAGCAATCCTCCTGTCTCTGCCTCCCGAGTGCTGGGATTACAGGCATGAGCCACCACGCCAGGCACTGTGGTATGCGGTGTTGATTGTTGGTGGGCGTGTCTCCACCCCCAGCATTCTATGTGGTTACTGGGGATCAAACTCAGGACCTTGCGCTCGCGAGGCAGGCGCCGGAACCACTGAGCTAACCCTCTGGCCCTGGGTTTTTTTTTTTTTTTAAAGGAATCTCCATTCTGATTTCAATAGTGGTACAATTACACAACAGAGTATTACTCAGCTATTAAGAAGGATAAATTCGAGTCATTTGTAGAAAAATAGTTGGATCTTGACAGAGTAATATTAAGTGAAAGAAATCAAACACAAGATAAATCTTATATAGTTTCCCTTGTATGAGAAACCCAAAATATAAATAATTTAAAGAGCAAAATAAAAGAGATGACAGACTTTTTGAAGACGAGGAAGGAGATATGTAAAAGGGAAGAGAGGGGAGGGAAAGGAAAGCAGGGGAGAGGAGGGAGGGGAGGGAAGGAAAAAAGATTGCAAGTGAACAAAATATGATAAATATGTGTGTACTAATTCCCTACAACAAATACAATTATTACACATCACAAACATATACTAATAAAACTTTAGGAACATGTCCAGAGGTCCAAAGGTTATAAGTACCACAGCCAGAACATGAAGCTATCACTTTTGATTCTAAAGCCTAAAACCTTTCCAACCCACACCATTGGCACACGTAGGAGTGGACATCTGGGTGAGGATATGGTGTTTATCCCAGAAAAGAAGACTGAAGTCATTCAGGTAAAGGGCTTGGTAGCCAGGACAAGGATCTCAAACTAACTTTCTACATAAAAGGGGGTGCTTAATTCTCCTCCACCCAAAGCAGAACTTCAGGCAAGCTGTGTGAGGACAAAGATGAGCTTTCTCATGTATTTTTTGCATCCTCCAGCTGAGCAGTGGTCTACAGCACTAGCCTATGTGTTACAGATGCTCAAATATGTGAGCAGAATGGATGAAGTTCAATAAATGGTTCCATCTATACATTTCATGGCCCTGTTGACTTCTTTTAATCTACTTTTTCCCAGTCACTTCTCTAAGACAGTCTACTCAATTCTCAGTCAAATTATGCATTTTTCATCAAGCCATTCAAAAGTCCTGTGACCCAATTGGTTCTTTCACATATTAGGCAGTGAGTTACAAAAACTCTGTTATGTCCCAGGCTGTGTGATGGGCCCTGGGCATGTTGCTGGCTGCAGCAGACACAGTCACTGTCCTTAGAGTTGCCTTCAGGTAGGAAGGCCAATGATAAATGACAGCACTGTTATAAATGAAACAGAGAGGTGTGAGAATGAGCAAATCTATGGGAGGTGTGGCACTGAGGAAATTAAAATGAACATCTATCTAATGACCAGAAAAAAACGAGATTCTCAACTCAGCATCAGAGACCAAACTGACCTCTAGTGGAATGACCTCTTCTAGTTCAGTGTGGCAATCTGGCTTTGTAGGTCACTAGAATCTCTTACTCATCTTCTAGGGCACAAAGCTAAGCTACATTTCCCACTCCCTATTTCCCTTCAGGTGGGCATGGTCACACCTTGATGTCTAGCCAGTAGAATGCAAGCAGATGCCATCAATCTGCAAACCAATTGGAATGAGTCAATGACATTAACCCAGGGCCTGTTTGGAGCTCAATGGTCCAACTACCCACAGGGTCACATTGCTTGTTCTAACACAGACCAACCTCAGCAATAGGCATTTTTCATAGAATTTTGCATTGCAAAAACAGCTGGATAATCTGGTCATTCCAGTAACAAAGAGGAGCCATTAATTATTCCATTGGCTGCACACAACCCAAAAACCACCCCTCTAACTGGCTGTTTCCCAAAGGTGCACTAAATTAAATTGAAGGTGTCAATTTAGTCCTGTGTAGACATGAGACAGACCCTTTTACTGGGCTATTATGAGGCCTCTGAGTCAGTTCTGCAGGGAACTAAATGTAGGGGGAGGATATTTCCTCGAAGAGGGAAAGTTATGGGATAGCAGGATCTAAATAAAACTTGGCAATCTCAGTTTGTTTAAGAATGAGTCTTAGGGGTAGGTCTAAAAACAAACAATGAGTCTTGGTCAAAGTTTTGGCTTTTTAAAACTTTCTTTTAAAGGCTGTCAAACCACCAGGTTTGGTGAAAACCTTTATTTGCCTTTTATCTACTCAGGGAAGTCTGTTCTTTCCAGAACAAAAGCCACCTGCAACAAGTGACACACAGAGGTGCCCAAAGTCCCATCTCTCTGTCCATTGTGTCAGCTTATCATTGTGCCCTCCTTTTTACATAGTGGTTACCGGCTGAGGTCCATTCCAGAAATGCCACTGTCCTTTGTGGTAGGGTTTCCTGCAAACCTGCAGAGATCAGAATCTACTGGGGTGGTCCCAGCAAGCTGGCTTTTCAGGAGCAATAAACTTAAATTCCCTTCTTCTGGGGTGAATTCAACCCAGTGACCTGGAATTTCCTGGATCAACAGGACCTTTTTAGTAAAGAGCGAGGATTTGAGGCTTTGGTGTGCCTTTTGCTTACTCAGGTAGGTTCCAGAATGCTCACCTCTAAAATTAGTAACATCTTCACCTCCAGCTTTCGTGGACTGCACTTTCTTCATCACTTTCTTTCTTTACTTCCCTTTTCTTTATGTCCCATGTTTCTTTCCTTGTCATCCTTGGGCATAAGGCCTCTAATGAGTCAAGACTAGCCTGGCCTATTTTGGATATATTACATTTCCCAATCTACAAAGAAACTTCTTTTGAGTGTTTCCCTTGGTTAATGGGGCAAAAGGAATGAAATCTTTTAGTCTCAAAAAAAAAATGTATAATGACCCATTATTGTCTAGTTCATATGCTTTATCTACTCATGTTCAAACACTGGCTTATAATGTTTATCTTTGTTCCTGCAACTTATTTTTGTCCTCTTTTCCCACACTTTCACATACTGAGGATAATACTGATGTCAACAACCTGTTCCCATCTTTTTCTGTATATCCATTCAACAAATAATTACTGAGCATCCACTATCCCTGTCTGAAGCACTGAAAGGCATATGAGGTCTCTGTCCTCCTAGAGCTCGTTATCTAGCAGGACAGACAGATGACAGAGGTATTGTGTCAAGTGATTACAATTCTATGAGGAAGTAAGACGTTAAGGATATGGAGACCAAGAATGATACAGTTGTTATTTTGGAAAATGAAGTAGCAGATGATTAGTGCCTTGCCAAAACCCTCTCAGGATTCATTTCAACACTCCAAAGGCTGCTTCCTGTGATTTCCTGAGAACTTCTGCCTGAAGGTAGGAGAATGCTTGGCTGAGAAACAGGCAAAACCAGAAGTGTTAGTATCTGTTGCCCTGGGATCAGCCCTCGAATCAATAGCAATGTCCTCTGAGGTTACGATAACTGAAATGTGTTCTACACTGTCCCCCAGAATACAGGCCACATGGTATCTGGTGGACAGTATGTCACTATTAGATCCTTTCCCACCTGTCTGACTTCTCCTCCACTTAAGTTACCAGGGTCCTTCTCTCAGAGAAACTACTTGGACAGAAATCTTTCTTTCAGGGACACATACTAAGAGTGAGGAAAGGTTTCTTGGCAAAAATGATATCTGAACAGATCCCTCAGTTCAGTGAGGGGAAAATGTGGAGTAAGAGAACCCCGAGCCAAGAGAACCCCAAGTGCGGGGAGCACTTAGGTAGGGTCATGTTTGAGTGATTGCAAAGCAGGGAAGCCAGAACAGGAACAGGGTAGCTGAGGGTACCGGCCTTAGAGAAAACCTCTCTCCTCATTCCACAGCTACAACATCTCCTTTTAACCTGGCTTTGGCTACTTTCTGCAATTCCTTCATTCATATTCCCATCATGCCTCATTTTCTGAGAGCTCCACCATTTTATTTGTGTCCTTGATTTTACCCTGTTTAACTGTACCTTTATAAGGAAAACAGTAAGTTTGGAAGACCAGAAGGGAACCAGGGATTGGTGCAATGGAGCTGGGAGACTGCCCACGGCTCTGCTTAGGGGGACAGCCTCTGGGGGAGTGAGGTGTGGCAAGCTCTCTGCAGTGCTCCTGCCCACATTCTCAAAAGTGTGGGAGACCCCTCGTTTTTCTCCTGCTCTACAGCCACCACCGTCACAGACACCTTATGAGAACCACTGTGCTCCTCACTTCATCCCACTGTGGTCCACATCCTGTCTGACTCTCACGCCACTCTGGAAACCAAACAGTCACCACAGTCCAGTTGGAGGCACCTCCCTTCACACCAGAGACTACACAGGATGCACCCCAGTCTCATTTTATGGGGCTGCTGAGTCTTCGCCACACAATACCAGGCCTGTCGAGGCAGCTACTTTGATCATGAACAGAAGACTGCAGATCACAGAGGATGTGGAGTTCTCTTCAGGCAGCTGGCGTGAGCTCAGCACAGATGCCTCCCGGAGCAGGACTGCTTTGCTGACTCCTGGGAGGTTCATCATCAAAACTCCCTGCCCTGACCCACATTGTGCCTCTCGCCATTTGTGCTTTGGCTGGAGCTACTGGGAAACTGACAGTGGAGTCTATTAGTGCTTCATTTCATTCAGTTTTTTCCGGAGGAGTTGGCTTCTAAAAATTAGTTAGCAATAAGTGAGCCCCAGAGTGATGAATTTTAGGGCTTGAAAGGTATGCCAGAAAGACGGAGTTCTGCTGTCAGAAGTGGTCTGTAATCAGTGTTGGTGGTGCGCAGTAAGTCCCTTGATGTCTCCAGGGCCCATGTTTTCCCAATCTGGGGAGCAATAACAAAGTTTTGATAGCTCCCTCTTACTTTTTTCTAATCCTTCACAGAGTTTTCCAAATGCCCATGTGTACATCTATGTTTTCCAGCTTCTTTTGCAGTTCAGACGTGTGTGGGATGGCTCATGGGACGTAGGCAGAGGTGGTATTCGCCACTTCTAGGCTTGATACTTACAAAACCTCTTCCTTGTTTCTCTCTCTCCCCTATGCTTAAGAGCTACATGTTTCAGACTTACACCAGGTTTTCTGTAAAGAAGAAATAGGGCTTTTATTGTGTTAAAGCATTGAGCTTTGTTTATCTTTTATTACAGCCTTCCCTGTAATAACAGTTATTATGTGTGTTTATTCATTCTTCCATTTGCTCACTGATACTTTCAGCTTTCATTCATTCATTATTAACTGCTACATGCTGGGCACTAGTACTTTAGCATGAATAAACATTGGGCTCTTCCCATGGAGGATTTGATACCTAGGTGAAGAGATGGACATTGGAGAAGAGAAAATAATAACATAAGCAACAAATGTCTAATAGGTATGCCATGCTATGTGCCGATAAATAAATACTCAGAAGCCATTCTCTTTAGAGACCTTCAAGTTCTACAGTCTGTCCTACCTCCATTTTGTTTCAGACTCCTTTCCTTTAAGCAGGGCTTGCCACTGAGCACTACACCAGTTCTAGAAGCATTATGTTACCTCTACTCTCTCCTTCCTACCAGCCCGTGATTCCAAATCATTTCTATCAGTGTCATTTACGCAAGTCATACTCCTGTTTAAAAACATATAAGGAATTTTCATTTTCTACAAAGGCCCAAAGTCTTCAATTTCACATTGATTTGGCCCCAATCCTTCTTCTATCTTTATTTCCCACTTCTCCTTTACAGTATCCTTCAGTCAGGCTGGATGATCCATGCCCAACAGCCCATACCATAGGAGATCCCACTCCCTTGTCTTTTGTTGTTGTTGTTTAAAGAAAGAGTTTTGTTTTATAGTTCAGGCTAGCCTTGAACTTACTACACAGCCCAGGCTAGGTTTAAACTCATGGGGATCCTCCTGACTCAGCTTCCCAAGGGCTGGAATTATAGATGTGCACTACCATGCCTGGCTTCCATGTCTTTTCTTTTATCATTCTTTCTTCTCAAATGCTCTCCTTATCTATCTTTGGTATTTCTGCCTATTCCTGTCTAGTGTATTAATGCATTCTGCAGTGCTATAGTTTAGATCTAAAATGTCCCCCAAAGCCTCATATGTTTGAAAGGTGATTGGATCTTGGAGGTACTTTCCTGGACAGGTCCACTGAAGAGTTCATAGCTGACTTGTGGTTAGGAGGTGGAGCCTAATTAGAAGTGGGTCATTGAGGACAGAACCTAAAAGGTGCACTGTTTTCCCTGGCTCCTTCCTTCTCTCTCTGCTTCCTGACTGCTATGGGGTTGACGCCTTTCTCCCAACATGCTCTTTTGCCATGCCCTTTCTGCCTTGAAGTCAACTAACCATGGACTGAATCCCCTAAAACTTGTGAGCCAAAGCACTCTTCCTCCTTTAGTTATAGATGTCAAGTGTTTTGTACCAAAGACGAGAAAGTGACTAACACACTCAACTTAGATGAACTGGACAATTTCTTTAGCAAGGGACATTAGAGAAAGAGAAAATATGAATAGTCCTTTACTTTTTAAAGAATTTGAGTCTTGAAACTCTTTCCACAAAGAATATTTCAGGTTCAGAGCACTTTAACACCAGTAAACTCCATCAAATAGTTATGGAAGAAATAATGCCAATTTGCATGCATTCTTTTAGAAAATAAAGGAAGGAATACTTCCTAGCTCATTGTATAAAGACTGTACAACCCTAAGTACAAAATTGATGAAGGACATCTCTGGAAAATTCTATGCTTCATATCATACTTAAATGGTGAAACACTGAGTGCTTTCTGCTAAAATAGGGAAGGATCAAAAACATCTCCTGTCATCAGTATAAGATACAAAGATAGGAAAGGGAAAACATTGTTACTCAGACAACATGATTGTGAAAGTTAAAAATCCTAAAGAATCTTTAAAACATTGCTAGAATTAAAAAGTAAATTTAGAAAAGCTACTAGATGCAAGGCCAATATAAAAAAATATATAATTGGTAAAAAATCAGAGAATGAAGTAAAAAGGAATCAAATTTATAACATTAAAACTATAAAGTATAGAAGTATTCATCTGACAAAAGATATGTAAAGCCTCTATATTAAAAATCCCAAAGAGAAGGCCGGAGGAATAGCTCAGTGGTTCCGGCGCCTGCCTTGCAAGCACAAGGTCCTGAGTTTGATCCCAGGTAACCACATACAATGCTGGGCGTGGAAACTCACGCCCACCAGCCATCAATACCACATACCACAGTGCCGGGCGTGGTGGCTCACGCCTGTCATCCCAGCACTCAGGAGGCAGAGACAGGAGGATTGCTGAGTTCAAGGCTTGCCTGGGCTACATAGTGAGCTCAGAGCCAGCCTGAACTACAAAGCGAGACCCTGTCTCAAAAAAAAAAAAAAATCCCAAAGAGAAATTAAGGAAGACAAGTGTAATAAAAAAAACCTGTATAGACCACTTTCCAAGATGGCAAAGCATGAATCAAGAGATTGGTTTCTTGTGAAACCAAACACACATTTACCCAAGGTCTATCCTCCCTAGACATCTGTAGATACAAAATAACGCCAAACAAAATCTTGGCATGCTCTTTTGAAAATATTGACAAGTTGAATATTAAACATATATGAAAATACATAGGTACTAGAAAAGCTTAAACAATCTTGAAAGAGAAGAACTAATTTGGAGGATTTATACTACCTGAGTAGAACACTTACTATACATCTACAAAGGTCCAGACAGTGTGGTTTTGGCAAGAGAGGAGACACATAGACCAGTGGAGTGGCAGAGAGTTCCGAAACAGAACCACAAATATATAGTTGAATTGAGTTTTTGGAAGGGGTGCTCTCAATTCAATGGTTGAAAGGAAATTGTTTTAACAAATAGTTCTGGAACAATTGAATACACGTGTGTGTGTGCGGGGGTGAATTTTGACTTTCCCTCACTCTACACAAAAGAACTGAAAAAGACCACAGACCTAAACATAAAAGCCAGAACCATAAACCTTCAAGAAGCAAATGCATGAGAAAATTCTCATGAACTCAAAGGAAATAGATTTTTCTGACAGACCTCCAGTGGGAATAACCGTAAGAAAACATTAGTGAATTAGTCTTAGATGAAAAATTTCTGCTCATCAAGAAAGTATCATTAGAAAATAAGTAAGGCACAGACAGGGAGTAAATATTTGCAATTCATATTATCTAACCAGGAACTTTTATTCAGCATATATAAAGAGCTACTACAATCAATAATACCAATAATAACACAAAGAACCCAATTAAAATAAAGAAAATGATTAATTCAGTGCTTCACAAGATATATGAATGTTCAGTAAACACATAAAATGTATTCACTATTTTTCACAAAAGAAATGCAAATTAGAATCAAAATGAAATATCATTTCATATTTACTAGAATGGCTCCTGACATATGAGAATTGGGATTCAGAGCTGCGAGACCTCTTGATACATTGCTGGGGGGAGTATAAAGTGGAACAACTACATTGTAGGGATCTCTGCCAGCTTCTGATAAAACTAAACATACACTTACCCAATGACTAAACAATTTCATTCCTAGATATTTTCAAGGAAAAAAATTAAAAATCCACAAAAGACTTATATAAGAATATTCTTAGCAACTTTATTCATAATAGCCTCAAACTGGAACCTGTCCAGCCAAATGGATAAACAAACCATGACACACTCTTTCAATGGGTTATTGCTCAGTGATAAAAAAAGAATGAGCTACTGACACACACCACATATATAAATTTTAAAGGCATTATTCTGAATGAAAGCTAGAACTTTGTTTAAAAGTCATATTTATAATTCACAACTCATACTAAGCTCTTGAACAGGAAAATCTAATCTATATGATAGAGATTAGAGTAATGGTTTCCCAAGGGAGTGAAAGTGACTGGAAAAGGGTACTGAAGAAATTCCAGCGTGATGCAAATGTACTATATCTCCTCTGGGGAGGTGGTGACATGGATGGATATGTCAAGATTCATTGAACTCGGCCAGAGATTTAGCTCAGTGGTTCCGGCGCCTGCCTCGCAAGCACAAGGTCCTGAGCTCGATCCCCGTAACCATATACAAGGCTAGGCGTGGTGACTCACGCCCACCAGCAATCAATACCACATACCACAGTGCCAGGCGTGGTGGCTCACGCCTGTAATCCCAGCACTCAGGAGTCAGAGACAGGATTGCTGAGTTCCAGGCTTGCCTGGGCTACATAGTGAGCTCAGGGCCAGCCTGAACTACAAAGCCAGGCCCTGTCTAAAAAAAAAAAAAAAAAAGATTCACTGAACTCAACACATGAGATCTGTGCATAACTCAGCAATATGCAAGTTATACCTCAATAAAAGAAGCCCCAAATCCCCTCTTCCTCACCTCCCTCCAAATTTTACATTGCATGTTTCTGCAGTATATTATTTTCATATGTGTTATCCATTTTAAACTTTCTTAGGTTGCTTAAATAGAACCTCTGCCATACTAAGGACTCTATATTCATGGATTCAATGAGTAACAGACAGAATAAAATAGAAAAGAAAAGTTAAGGAAAACCAGTATAAAAATTCTAGTGTTTCTTTTCTACTGGAATCAACACTATTGCAAACATAGGTCCCTATTCCCAATGAAAAACAATAATATTTAAGGCATCTTGCTTTTATTTATAATAAAAAGGAAGCAAGAAAATAAGAGAAAGCTTCTGTCTCCTAGATTTTTGAGGTAACACCACATAATTATAACTGTATTTCCTAACTCCAGGGAGATAAACCAAAAGACATCTGATGAATCACCTTTTCATTCATAAAACCCTGCTTATATCTTCCATCGCTTTTATCCTCCTAGAATAATAGCAGAGAAACAGTACTTGATGGGCCTGCATTATCAGACACTATTGGAAAGGTCTAGATAAGAGTGCTGAACCACCTATTAGTATTCTGCTTGCATACCCTTCTCTATAACCCAGAGTCATCCGTATCCTGGCAACCCTCAAAATTTCATTCTCATTGAATTGCTAGATCTTTATCAAAATATAATTATAGCTTTAATTTGAAAGATAAATTTTGATTGCCAGTGCCATGCCCAAAGGAAGAAATAATCAGGGTGGGGAGAGCGGTTAGGCACAATTGTTAACCATATAATAAATGTCACAAATCATCCATCCCCTAACACACACACATATATATGCACAAACATGCACACACATACACAACTTTGGGGGAAGTTGTGAGGGACAGAGGAGGGAGACAATTCTTCAGACATCGGATTTAAACTTTGACCATGTTACATTATGTTAATCTTCTGTTGTCACTCAAGTGCCTGCCATCTCTTCTTAACTAAAAGTTTGTGGAAGGCCTAAGCTGTGTATCTTGCTTCTGTGGGTGCCTACAGTGGCTCAACCAGGAGCAGGAAGTAGGCCAATCTACCAGCTCCCTGTCATAGGTCAAGTTCCCTGGAAACAGACTTTGAGGTTGACATTGGTGTGTGGGAAACTCATTAGGAAGTGCTCTCTCGGTGAGAACTTACAGAGGAAATGAATTAAGCAAGACTGAGCAGAGACAGAAGTTGGGCTGTGATAAAGTTACAACAAAGTTCAGCTGATCCCTGGTTTTGGAGTTAGGGCTTCCCTGCAGAACTTTTCTGAGGCAATGTGTTCAGTCCTTTATAGCCTTGTACTGACCAGTCATCATGTATGTGTTGCCCTGGGAAGGGGCATGGCTTTGGGTGAGGTAGCTTTCTGCAGTGAAGGACAATTTCCAAAAAAGGCCTTGGCTGTGAGCCATGGCCATCAGGACCCAGCTCTGGTAAATAACTACTTGTGTTCTGATGAAAAGGGAGGTGCTAGGTAAGGCAAAATGACTGCAAGTTGGGGGCCAGTTTGGGATACGTAGTATAAGACTGTATCTCAAACAAATAGAACAAAATAAAACAAAAAGCAAAGCAAAGAAGCAAGGAAGGAAAGAAAGAAGGATGGACGGAAGGAAGGAAGGAAGGAAGGAAGGAAGGAAGGAAGGAAGGAAGGAAGGAAGGAAGGAAAGGAAGGAAGGAAGGAAGGAAGGAAGGAAGGAAGGAAGGAAGGAAGGAAGGAAGGAAGGAAAGAGGAGTGAGATTGGATAGCATGTCAAAATAACCATCATGCCTCCACAATCTTTAGTGACTGAGGGGCCTAGGGACAATAATCTGAACTGAGTCCCTCATGGCCTAACCCACAATCTCATTTCTGAAGAGGGAGGCTCCACCTCCTGAGGCAGTCAGGGGCTCTTGCTGCACATGTTAAGTCCTCTCACCATGGAAGAGTAGATGGAGTCCAAAGGAGCCCTTCCTTTTCATCCAGTGTGGATGCTCCTGACTTTCTACAAATGTCCTTATTCTTGTCTGAGGGTGAGAACTGTTGGCTTCTTTAAATGGATCCCTCTGAGACACTCTATGGGAAGAGCAAGAGAGCAAAAGATAGCTCCACACTATTACTCCCTTTTTCTTTGGAAATCGCTTCACAGCCTTGATGTTCCCACAGGGCGAAAACTGTTCACTAGTTTGGGGATGGAGAAAGAACCAAACATATGTTAACAGTCTTGGTCCACTGGAGTCAGAGAAATGGATTTTATTTAACCTACATTTTAATGTACAGTTAACTTCTGGGTCCTCAGGGAGTCATCGAGTTTGTAAATACAGAGGCTTGGCCTTCCCTGCCATGGTACTCTGCTTCCTTGCCTCCCAGTGTTCTTGAGCTTGCTGAACTCCCCGTGCTCGAGTCTGGGCTGAACCTGTGACTTGCCCTATTCTGCTAGTAAAAGAAGCTACTGACTAAACCAAAGAAGGCCTTGGAGCTTCTGATTTTGAGCTCTCATAAGCCCTGAGCTGCCAAATTAAAAAGTACAGTTACCATGCCAAGGAGGCCATGGGGAAGGACAAGCTCTGAGATTGCACAGAATAAGACAGAAGCACAGCCAGCCCGGCGTCCTAGCTGAGACAAGCCTCTAGGTGATAGATCATCTGACTGACCCCCAGCAAGCCCAGCCTCAGCTACACCACTGAGCTCATCACGGGCTCCAAAATTTGGAGCCAATAGACTGGTGGCTGTTTCTCATCACAGGGCCATTTTCTTAGAAGTCCACTGGGCATTGTGTCTTGAGCCAGCAAGACGTTGGATGGTTTCTCAAGCAATAGATGGAAAAACCCCAAATAGCAATTGTCTCCTGGTCAAGTGACTGTGCTCACCTTGTTCCCCTCTCACCAAGTCAGCTACATTTTAACCTTGCACCAGTCTTTCCTCATTTGATGGCTGCTTTAAAAAAAACTAAAATAAAAAATTGTATTACTTCACAACAGTAACTGCCTACACATGATGACTGAAATATTAAAAGGAAAATGCAAAAGTCCCATGAGGTTGTCAGAGCTAAAGGCTGAGGGTCAGCCTTCTTTACTAGCCAAGTACCTCAATCCTGTGTATCAATCTCATACCCTTTGGGCTCAAAGTCATGCCTCAGCAAATTTGCAAGTGATTCCCTGCCATGGACCTTCAAGGTCACTTACTAAAAGAGGAAACTAAAATGTTATATCTTAAGAATCAGGATCTATGTCAGTGGGACACCCCAAAGATGTCTGGACAAGGAATCCACTAGATGAGAGAGGTAGTATAGTCAAGTAATCCAGGGCTGAATTTTGGAATCGTAGTGCTCAAGATCAAATGTCAGATTTGTCACTTGTCAACCATAAAACTTTGGATAAGTTACTTAATCTCTATTTCCTCATCTATACAATGGGGATAGTAGTAGGTCCTACCTCCCAGGGTTATAGTGAGGATTAAATGAGCGAATACAGCTATAAAGTACACATTAATATCTGGTTATTCTGAGCCTGACTGTAAGTGATTATATAGAAGGAGAATTGGCCAAAACTTTGCACATGGATTTTAACATATATGAACAGTTGCTTTTGGTGACTGCACACTAGGAAAGGATGCCAGGTTTCCAAAACCGTATGACTGTTCACACAAGAGGGCAAGGTCAACAAAACACAGTAGAAGAAGCAAAAACCCAAGCAAGAGCTGGGCTGGAAAGGTTCCCGCGCCTGCCTTGCAAGCGCAAGGTCCTGAGTTCGATCCCGGTAACCACATATAGTGCTGGGCATGGTGACTCACGCCCACCAGCAATCAATACCACGTACCACAGTGCTGGGCATGGTGGCTCACACCTGTTATCCCAGCACTCGGGAGGCAGAGGCAGGAGGATTGTTGAGTTCGAAGCTTGCCTGGACTACATAGTGAGCTCAGGGTCAGCCTGAACTACAAAGCAAGACCCTGTCTCAAAAAAAAAAGCCAAGCAAGAGGAATCAAGATTCATATTCCAGCCATCAAACCACTGTGATGCAAGGCTGCTTATCAAATATGGAAATAATGACGAGCCTTACCTAAAGAGGCTGGACCAAATGATCCCTCTAGGGGCCTTTTATATCATTACACATTTTCATATCTCTTTAAGACAGGAAAGGGGAAGTAGAGTTGCCATGATTTTTAAGATGAGATCTGTACTGCATTTGGCTACATGACTTGTTCAGAGCCAAATTCAAATCCCACAGGAGAGGTTTTTATAGGTTTCTCTTTACCAAGGAGTATACTGGCCATAGCACGGTCTGCATGCAGACTACATCTCTCATGCTCCTCGCAGGTAGACAAGATCACATGACTAAGTTCTGGTCATGTGTTGTGAGTGCCGGTCAGGAGTGCTACTTCCCCGACAATCACCCATAGTCAGGGATCCTAGGGAATGCTAGAGCTACAAGAAGGGAAGAAACTGGGCTCTTTATCATCCTAAACCAAAGAGCTGATTAGACTCTGTGGAAGAAATACATGGTTGTAATGTTATTCCCCAGAGATTGGGAATTTATTTGTTCCGTTTCCTAACCAATCATTCATTATGGGTCTCTAGTTAATTGCTGATTTAGGTTAAAAACTTCAAGAGTAAGTGGCCCTTTTCTATCTAAAGAGCAAGAGGTCATGGGCATCTTGTTTGTGACAGGTTAAACCAAATCAACGACGATCCCATGAAATTGGAATTCCAATTCATGGTCTTCCCATCCACTCCTCTGAGCAAGCCAATGCTGGCTTCTGCTGCACTGTGCTGCAAATGCTGGCCATTGTGCTACATGTACTTGGATCCACAATTCATCCTGCATCTTTCCTGGGGAGCACAAGCCTGAGAAATTTTAAAGATAAAGCAGTAAATATTTGCTGGTCTCTACTAGATGGCTAGGGAAATGATTAGTTTCTTAGAGGCATTCTTTGTTTCCTGATCTCTTCCTTCCCCCAAATCAAAATTCCTACTTTAATATTTGCCAACTGATTATAGTTATGACCTAGAGAGAATAAAGGTAAAATTTTACAATCAAAATTTACTTTGAAAGAGAGGAGAAAATCACTTGGTAGGTTCTGCCTTGAATAAAGATCTAACTAGCAATGGGTATTCATACCCTTGTTCTTTATTTCTTTCACTATAGAAAAATAGGAATATATATATATTTTTTTCCAGCAATTGCTAAAGCATTTTTGCACAAAATTCCATCATTTCACTGACTCAGGACCATAGAGGACCATTTTTCTTCAAGCTGGACTTGACCATCACTGCCATCAAAGAAAAGGCAAACCCTGGAGAAACAAGGCTTTTGAAAAGAAATATAACTTGAAGTCTGGGATTGTGATGCCCCCTGCCTTGCCCTTGTTGCCCAGAATTGCTTTTGCTACTCTAGGTCTCTTAAATCAGATGCACGGCTTTAAATAGCGCATTTTTCTCTTGTGTGAGAAACACAAAGTATAAACAAGGAGCAAAACAGAGAATAGATATCAGGAAGTGGAAAGAACTTTTTCAAATGGAGGGAGAGGGAGAGAAAGGAAGGAAAGGAAGATTTTTTTTTAAATGTAGTGAAGAAAAAAAAATGGAAATAGAGTTTTTTTTTTTTCCAAAAGGGGAAGAAAGGTTGGAGAAAAAGGAGAAGATGACCCAGAAAGAGAATTAAGATGTGTTATGTGCATGTACAAGTTTCCTATGATCAATGTGATCATTATGTACTGCAACTATGTACTAATAAAACAAAAAGAAACTTAAAAAGAGAAAAGAGATAATGGGAGATGCAGGTTAACAGGACTAGAATCCACAGAAGAACCGGGCTTCCTGCCATCTGCTGCAATCACTGAAAAGTGCTCAGTCTCATCCTGAATCCATTCCACGTGGCACCTGTGCCATTAGCTGGGGGTGGCCCCTGCAGGCATGCTGAGTGCCTCTAGCTCACTAACAGGGAAAAGATCCTCACTGAACTGGCCAGTGGTTTCCATCTGGACAACAACGAGTAGTAGCCTGCTTAGCACCCACAGACCAGGAATCTGGCATGATGCAAATACCTCCTGAACCCCCTGGTCCCTCTGGGTTCTGGGGTAAATTGCTTTGGGGATTGGGTGGCCTACTGGCCCCTGAAATGCAGGGGAGTAAGCCCTGTATATACTACTGGGTATAAGTCGGAGGGATGTGAAGCCATATGTGTCCGTGGCTGGAAACATGGGAGGAATCCCTGTCCACGCTCCCATCCTCCAATCTTGCAGGCCAGTTGCTCTGGATCTCACACAGGAACGGACGGGGCTCCTCAGCGTTGCTGCCCTCTCACACAGACCGGTGCTCCAGCACCCCCACCCTGTCCTGATCCTGGAGGCTGAGTGCCTGTCAGGAGACATGGACCTCCTCTCAGGCTCTCCCCCAGGCAGCTGGGAAGGAAGACCCCAGCCTGTGACAGTGGGGTCGAGCCCCAACCGCATCTCCAGCCGCAGGGCTATTTTTAGATGCTGTTATCTTTGCCTTGCTCACAAGCAGCTGTGAAAAACAAACTGGTGACCAAGAGGCACGAAACTAGCAAACAGAAACCCCATAAAACAAGAGCTTCAAAACTCAAGAGCATAACACACTATGGCATAACGTGGTGCACCGTCATGGCGGGGCTGCTTGGCCTTCCCCCGAGGAGCTGGGGGGGCCTGCTGTTCCAGCGAACACATTGCTGGCCTGGCATGCCCTGAGTAAGACCAGCTTTGAGCTCACCCCTCCCCGGTCCCTGTCCCGGCCCAGCTAGTGAGGCAGGAGGCCACTCTTGTGTCCACAGACGGTGACCCCAGAGCGCAGGTGTGCCGGGGAGCAGGGTGGTGGGGTTAACACTGCTAGACTGAGAAGCCCCAGTTCTCTCTCCCCTCTCCTTCAGCTCAGTCTGACAGACCTTCGCCTCACAGCAGCACAGCTCCACGCCAGTGAAAGCCCTGCACTGGAAAATGTCACCCAACGCGAACTGGCAGGGCAAGAAAACAGGAGGGGGCGCCCGGCGGGATCCCAGACCTCTCCTTAACCCTTAGAGCCGCCAGAAGGGCCAAGCCCGGGCCCTTTTCCACTAGCGGCACCCTCGAGTCCCCGAGTCGGCTGCGGGAAGCCCCACACGGGACGCTGCAGCCCCTGCAGCCCCTATCCAGCGGGGAAGGGCCTGGGCAGCACCGGTAGAAGTGCCGCCCCGCCCCAGAAGCCGGGTGGGGGGTGGGGAGGAGGCGGCAAACTTCAAAGCTGCAGCTGCAATATGCTTTTTAGAAATAATAATAATAAAAGCCTCCAGGAAGCCAGCGCTCCTCCCCGAGCCCCTCCAAGCTGTGCGCGGTCCACCTTGACCGCCAGCTCACCCTGGCCCGGCTCACCGAGGGAGCCGGATCTCAGACCTCGGCGGCGCGGGGTCTCCTCTCTGGCTACCGCGAGGCTGGGCTGCGGCTCGTGCCTCCCCCACCCCTAAGTTCGCCCACCGCACAGAGGTGCGAGAAATTAGTTTAAAATGATGTCACTTGTCCTCACCCCCCCCCCAGCTGATCCCATCTCACACACACCCGCGTGGCCTGGGCTGTGCGGCGCGGAGCATCCCGGGGGGTTGCGGTGGGGCGCCGCGCCGAGGCTCGCCTCCCCGGGAGCCCGCTCAGTCTCGGGCTTGGCCCTGGGCAGCCCGCCCGCGCCTCGTTCGCCCGGTGCAGGAATCCTACCGCCCGTGCGCCCGGGGCGCGCCGCCGGGCCCCGCGCTGGCTCCCCGGGAATGCGGCCGTCAGGTGAGGTAGGCA
Source organism: Thryonomys swinderianus (assembly GCA_004025085.1). NCBI lineage: Eukaryota > Metazoa > Chordata > Mammalia > Rodentia > Thryonomyidae > Thryonomys > Thryonomys swinderianus. The sequence continues at coordinate 34,483 of PVIC010013292.1, forward strand.
TGCGTGCCGGCTCCGGGCGAGGCAGCCGCTGGCCGGGGCGCTGGGCTCGAGGTCCGCTTCTGCTGCTCTGCCGGCACAGGAGAGGCCTCTCGGGGGCTTTCCAGCGCCGGGTTGGTTAGGACCGCATTCCCCTTCCTCTTTTTGCTTTTATCTTAGTTTCTCCTTCAGATGAAAAGAGAGAGATCGCAGGAATCCATGCCCAGATCCAGCCTAACTCGGTCCACATGCAGAGAGAGAATTATGAATGGATGCTGCCTTCTGATGAGGAAGCCGACTGGGGAGGTCTCTGCGCACGGCGCTCTCCATCAAAGCAGGGGCACTGGCCCCTCCACCGCTTCAGTGCTGCAGGCTGAGCCACCTAATTGACCACTGGGAAATCAGGTGCCGGGAGACCTGGGCGGGACGTAGCCCCGGGGCCACGCGGGGATCCAGAGCTTTGCCTGCGTAGACAGCTTCGATTTACAGCCCCGTGAAAGGAGAGGACTGCGGCAGCCAAACCTCCCAGGCAGCAGGCACGGTTGCGCCAACGCTCCGCACACAGCCGCCAGGCTCCGCGAACACTGCACTGGGCTAAAGGGGACCTGGCTAAAAAGAGTCTGTCCCCAGCCGCCAGCCGCAGTGAGCCGCAGGACTCAGCCCTGAACTCGGCGGCGCGCGGTAGCCGGCCACCAAAGCTGGCCTGAGCGCTTAGACCAGCTAGGGGCTGCGGAGGATCCCGGAGCCGGATTTCTCGCACCTGTGCGTTTCCTTCTGCGGGAGCGCGACCGCTGGGGCTGCGCGTTACCCATGCCCAGAGAGGCGGCAGTCTGGGCACAGCACCACCAGGCTGGACCGACCGCAGCTGCTCAGCACCGCACCCCCGTGGCTCCCTCTCAGTTCCCTCGTCCCTGGGCTCTGGACAACAGCAGAGGAATCAGAGGCGCTGACCGTGCCGAGACCTCCATGCCGGGAAAGAGGATGCACTGAGACTGGCATGGAGCATGTGCCCGCATGGAGCAGGACTAGAGCGGCCCCCAGAACGTGACATCGCTCCCCATTCATCTCTGTACGCTGAAGCTTCACATCCTGGGTTCAACTTGCTCTGTTCAGGCTTAAAACTGCTGCAAGGACAATACCTTCGCAGCCGCGTACTGATCTCCGGGGAAGGCTAATGTTCTGAGCAGTTCTGAGGTTCGCAGTGTGCGCCCGTGCTTAGGCTGCTGGGGTCTACAGAAAACAACCCAGTGCAGAATGCCGAGTCATTTAGGGTCACTTAAAACACATATGGGAGATGTCTTCTATATACCAAGAGAAAAAGCCCAAGGAAATTATCCAAAGATGTTTTCAAAATGTTCTTTTCTTTTCTTTTTGTAATTTGTCCTGAGGCCTTTGGAACCCATTTAGGAAAAACATGACTATTTTCTGCCTAGACTACCCATTTCCAAACAGAGAGGTTTACATCTTGGGACGATTTGCATGTCTGGGCAGTATGGAGTCCACGTGGTCTGTAACTCCTCCCTAATTCACACCTATGAGGAAATACTTGTCTTGCTAAGGTCACAAGAAATCACAGGGTCTGCAAGGGGCACTGGTAATGGATATTTCCTAATTGGCATTAGTATGAATTGATGATTGTGGGCACATAAAGTATCATGCTGAACTCAAGTTAGTCTGGGTTGGCTGTTCTCCTCCAACCCCACCTATGCCAACCTCCTTGGAGGGCTGCCAGCTGCCAGCAAGGACAGAGAGCCTGGCCGGATTCCCCTGGAAGGCAACGTGGCTCGGGGGTGAGAGGGAAAGCACAGCCAGTTTCCAGTGGGGATGAGATGAGAGCCATGAACCCCAAAGCTTAAGGGGTGGATGGGCAAAGGAAGAGGCCACTAGAGAGAGAGAGCTGAGTGACACAAGGGGGAAATCAGGAGGGAAGGGGTGTAGGGCCCAACTCAGAAACCAGATGAGGGCTCCCAGAAGGTGGCAAGCGTGCATGTTAGGGAGAGCTTGGCAGGAGTTCTGGCCAGCTTAGGAAGGCCTGGGGTACTGGCTACTGATAGGCAGCCCAGAAAAGCAAGGGCAGCACCGGAGCCCTTTGCCGACTGGCTTTCTCACATGGAGCTCACACCTGCTGAATCACACCAGGGATGAGGCTCTCAGACCAGCTTCCTCAGGGAGCGAGAGGCCCCACCTGGAGGGCTCAGGCTTCTCCCACCTTGAAATGAGAATTTAGGTTAGAGTGAACAAATCTACCCCAATCCCTCTACCGCAATTCCTTCTAAGATCAGGAATAGCTGGTGGCCAAGTCACTAGTCACACATCCCAAGAAGAAAGTACCTCACCTCAGGGTTTCCAGGGCTGCTCTGTAATGAGACAGCCTTGACAGTGAGGTTTGCCGAACTCCACAAAAGCAATGGAAGTGGTCAAGTCTCCCTTTGATAGGCGTATTTGCAATGAAGTAGTTAGTTGTTAACAATGATGGTGGGAATAATACAAACAGATTGTTTAAATTTAGCAAACTCTATTTATTAAAAGCAAAAATAAAAAGCCATAAGTTTTGGACCCATAAAGAATTGTGTTTGAATCTTAGCTCCTCCATCACTCAACAGTGTAGCCTTGGGAAAACTGACCTCTCAGAATCTCAGTTTCCCCATTTGTAAAATGAGATAATGGTACCTAAAGTATAAGGTTGCTAAAATAGAGTAAATAAGACAATAGAGCACCATGATGGCACCAGACACATGAAAGCTTGAAGGTAGGTCCTTCCTATCTGTTTGACGTATCCACACACAGTGGTCACCATATATCTTTTTTGTGGTTCCCATTCCCTGAACAGTGTTGGGTACCTGATGCTTCCTATGGCTCAAGGGGTTGAACAGAAGTACTTACTGAACATCTCTTAAACAGTAGGTATTATGCTGAATACTAGTTGGCCAGAGCAGATCCTGGACCCCACTGGACCTGACATTCTCAGGACTGAGTTTACATAAGTTTACATTTAGTTCACCTGACTATTCTACTTTTTGTTGTTTTGGAAGCAAAGGGTACCAGGTCTCAGGAGAAAGACTATAGCAATGTGTCCTTCCTTAGGACAATGATAGCTACCATTTTTTTTCTGTAAAGGGCCAGACAGAAAGTATGTTAGGTTTTGCAAGCCATGTAGTCTCTTTTGCAACCATACCAATCTGCTCAGGAGCAGCCACAGATAATGCATAAATGAGAGCTTGTTTAAATAAAACATGGCTATATTTCAACAACAAAGCTGTGTCAATAAAACAGGGCTCTATTTCAACAAACACAGCTGTGTCTCAATAAAACTTTATTCACAAAAAACAAGGAGTGAGTAGGACTTGGCTTAGGATCCATAGTTAACCAATTGCTGATCTAGTGTGGCTCAGATTTCTGTTAGCTGATATTGCTAGAAAACATAAATGTCTTCATAAGTGATTTTCCATAACTAATGTTTACCTAACCAAAACAATTTTCTGAAGCTCCTCACTGTTCTAAAGTATATTTTATACTTTCTTTGGAAGAAACTTCCTACTAGCTATTCACCAAACTGTCTCCCTCTTTCTGCTACAGTTAAGATTACATTTCCCACTCTGCTTGTAGTCAAGTGCAGCCCTATAATTAAGTCTTGTTGGGCCGGAGGGTTAGCTCAGTGGTTCCGGTGCCTGCCTTGCAAGCGCAAGGACCTGGGTTCGATCCCCGGTGACCACATATAATGCTGGGCATGGAGACACGCCCACCAACAATCAACACCGCATACCACAATGCCGGACGTGGTGGCTCACGCCTGTCATCCCAGCACTCGGGAGGCAGAGACAGGAGGATTG